>CM055093.1:82970472-83199512 GCA_029204225.1 Diphasiastrum complanatum | reverse complement strand
CATTGTGCCTTGTCCAAATCTCATAGACTTGCTTATTCTAGATCTACTTCTAGATCTAAAGAAGCTTTTCAACTTGTGCATTCTGATATTCATTCTTCTAGTACAACTAGCAATGGTGGGGCAAAGATGTATGCAACTTTCATTGATGACTTTAGTAGGTATACTTGGATCTATCTTCTTAAAAGTAAGGATGAAGTGTTTGCTGCATTTGTCAAGTTCAAGAATGAAATGGAAAACCAATTCAATACAAAGATCAAATGCTTAAGATCTGATAATGGAGGGGAATACACCTCAAATAGGTTCAAAGACTTTTGTATAGCACATGGGATTAAGAGGGAGATGTCTAGTCCTAGGACTCCACAACAGAATGGAGTGGCCGAGAGGAAGAATAGAACCCTTTGTGAATGTGCCAAGGCAATGAGACTACATGCTAATCTTGCTAAGTCTTTTTGGGGGGAAGCTTTAGCATGTGCTAACTATCTATGTAATAGATGGACAAGTGCTTCCTTGGATGGTAAAACTCCTCATGAGGTTCTTTATGGTAGAAGGCCGAGTGTCAAGCATTGTAGGATCTTTGGATGTACATGTTTTGTCAATATCACACTTGATGATAGAACTAAAGAAGATCCTTCATCAAAGAAGGGTGTGTTTGTTGGCTATAGTGAAGTAAGCAAGGCTTACAAAGTGTACATTCCTTCTACAAAGAAAGTTGTCATAAGTAGGGATGTCATCTTTCATGAAGAGAATGTTTCCAATGTTGTTGATGTTGATGTTGATGTGCCTACTAATCATCATGATGTGCAAGATGTCTTGGATGAAGATGGAGATGCCACTCCAAAGCAAACTTCAAGGAAGACTCAAAGGCAAAGGGCTAAGCCATCAAGGCTAACCTATGATGAAAAAAGGAAAGCAAGTGGTGGACAACTCTAACTTTGCTTTTCTTACCTCTTTTGATGAACCAACTTGTGTAGGTGAAGCAATTCAAAAGAAGGAATGGATCCAAGCCATGGATCATGAGCATCAAGCACTCATCAAAGCAACACATGGAGGTTGGTAAAGCTTCCAAAGGACAAGAAGGCAATTGGTTGTAAGTGGATCTTCAAGATCAAGACAAATCAAGATGGATCAATCAACAAGTACAAGGCAAGGTTGGTGGCAAAGGGGTATGCTCAAGAATATGGTATTGACTATGATGAGACCTTTGAACCCGTGGCAAAGATGGTAACTATTCGAATCCTAATCTCTCTTGCAACTCTTTATGATTGGGATATGTGGCAAATGGATGTTACTAATGCCTTCTTGAATGGTGATCTTGAAGAAGATATTTACATGGAGCAACCCGAGGGCTATGTTTCACATGATGAGCCTAATCATGTGTGCTATCTCCAAAAGAGTTTGTATGGGCTAAAGCAAGCACCAAGGAGTTGGTATGCTAAGCTCAATTCCTTCTTACTTTCTCAAAACTTTGTTATGAGTGAGTATGATCATTCTCTCTACTTTAGATTGAATGAAAATGATATCACTTTACTTTTGATCTATGTTGATGACATTATCTTAAGTGGTGGTAACAATCTAGATATAGATGAAATCAAGATGGCACTCAAAAGAGAGTTTGAAATTCAAGATCTTGGTAAACTTCATTATATCTTAGGAATAGAGATTATTAGAACTTCTAAATCTACATTCATATGTCAAGAAAAGTATGTTAACTCTATTCTAAAAAGGTTTCATATGGAAGATTGTAAAGTTGTTTCTACTCCTATGGAATCAAATGTAAAGCTAACTACAAGAAGTAATGAAAGATCCTTCAAGGACATTACTCTCTATAGAAAGCTAATAGGATCTCTTATATGGTTAACCATCACAAGACCTGATCTAAGCTTTGTGGTTGGTAAACTAAGTCAATTTATGCAAGATCCTAGTGAGGCTCATTGGAAGCTAGGAAAGAGAGTACTTAGATACATCTTGGGATCTAGAGATTTTGGCATCTTGTATGGAGGTACTACACCTAACCTTTGTGGATTTTCAGATTCAGATTTTGCAGGTGATCAAATGGATAGGAAGTCAACAAGTGCCTTTGCAATCTATCTTGGAGATGGAGTGGTCTCATGGCTATCAAAGAAGCAACCAACTATCTCTCTATCTTCCACCGAAGCCGAGTACAAGGCATTAACAACATGCACCAAGGAGATTCTTTGGATCAAGAGGATGTTATTGGATCTTCACTTGCTGGAACCAGAGAAGACTCCAATCATACTTTGTGATAACCTTTCAGCCCAAAGCTTGGCAAGCAATCCTGTTTTTCATGCAAGGAGCAAGCACATTGAGATTGCTCACCATTTTGTGAGAGATCAAGTCATTGCCAAAGAGGTGGAGCTTCAACATGTCTCTTCAAAGGAGTGTGTGGCTGATATCTTCACCAAACCATTGGGAAAGGACCTATATTTAATGCATAGATCTAATCTTGGAATGTGCTCAAAGACTATGTTGAAACTAGCATCCAATGTTGAAGAGGGAGTGTGAAAATTGTCAACATTTCCTAGCTAGTTTGAGGCCTAAATTGGCTAAAATTGTAAATAGTTTTGGTTCTGGAGTTTTGCACGTGTGAACCAGGCCACAATGTTTTTATTTACTGTATTTTTTCAGTATGATGAAGTGTCAAACTTCATACCCTTCAAAATGAGACCATTTTGATGTATTTTGGTCAATTAAGCCATTTTTAGCTATTTTTCCTATATAGGGAATATCTAGGGTCAAGTACCTTCTAGAGAGAGGAGAGAGAGTCATCTTCCTCATCCATAAATAGTAGGGAAGTCGTGGAGAACAGGTTGGAGAAACCTTTTGTATGCTTCATTGAGATCAATAGATCATTGTCATTGTTTCTTCCTCCATTGAGAGCATTGTTGTGTGTATTGTCTTCAAGCTATTGTGATCTTAGGTGCTTTCCAAAAGTGATAGGCTGATGTATTATGGACTGTATAATGCTATTTTGGGCCGCACTTGATGTTTATGGAAGTTTCCATTTGTGATAAATGCTTTTTGATCAAGTTCTTTGCATTCTAGGTAGCATAGAATGTGTTGCCAATTCCTAGCTTATGTAGTTTGGAGTGCAAGCATTCAAGCCAATGATCTTGGAGTTTAGATCCACTTAGGATCTGTATTTTTCACACTACATGTGCAAGCGACAATGTCCTACGTACTGCTTGTTGCTTCTTGTGCAACCTGCTCCTCGTAGACTGGCTCTCACCCTCCGGAGTGATGTATGAAGAGTTGCTTCGCACACACTCGGGAGTGACCATGTCATGGAATCACTCCCTCAAATGCAAAACACCTGCAAAAATTGGAACAAAAAAACATTAGGTTTTATATCAAACATTGGAAAACAATCAAATACATCAAAAACTAACTTAAGTAGGCTTTAAACTTGTATTAAGAGAGTGAGAGACAGATTAATGGTTCGGGGGGTGAAGGTCACGCATAAGCAGATTAGGGTTTAGAAATTATGGGATGCGATTTTAGGCCCTTTCATAGACAGTCTTTAGGCATTATGCATTACCATTAGGCTTTACGCATTAAGCTTCACGCATTACATTTTAGGCAGTAGGCATTACGTTCTAGGCATTACGCATTATATTCTAGGCATCATATTTTAGACATTAGAATTAGATAAAGAATAGGCAAAACCATTCCAATGGATCTGCTATTTTTATGATTAGTGCTAGTTTGTCAAATCAACCAATTACGCATTACGTTCATTATTTAGAAATGTCCACGTATTATGTTATTATTATTCTTCCAATGGATTTGTTAGTCACATACGATCAATGTTTATGGTCAATGCTAGTTTGTCAAATCAAGCAATTACGTTATGTTCATTCTCTATAAATTTCCATGTTTTATGTTGTTATTTTATCCATAAAGATAAAATAGAGTTCAAATCTCAACATCTATTTTCTATTTAACAATTGTACTTGGCAATCATGAAATTTGCCTAGAATAATAACACTAAAACGTAATTGTTTGAAAATGACTTTCCTAAGCAAACCTATGTACTAAGTCATTCAATAGCACATCGATCATCTAACAAAATAGAGGATTAGGGTCTAGGTATTAGGAATAGATAAAGAATAGCCAAAACCAAGCCAATTGAGTAACTAGGATTTTTGTGTCAATTCAATATGAGGAAAGATATAGGCCTATATGCCTGATTATGGGTCACACTATAAAAATAGTTTAAAATCATCATCCATATAGTCAATGCAAATAACTCAAAAAATAAGGCAATATTGCTTTCTACATCACTTGAATCGGAGATCATACTTAGAAAATATTTAACTTGTAAATGCCGTAAAACTTTATCTATGTAAATAGGATCTTTAAAAATCTTAGTCAAATTGAGATCAAATATTGTCATGCATATACTTGCTGGAATCAGCCCATAGAGTAGAAACATATTGTAGTTACGACCTTTTGAATTCAGGTCATTATTTTAATATATTTTTTTGATAAAAGCATTTTTAACACTCGATGGCATTGGATTCTAGAATTTTGTGGACATTTTGGGTCGAGAGCCAAGGATGATTCTGGAATCTGTATATTGTAGTCTAAATCTAAAGTTTGCGTCCGATGAGTGATGGGAAACAGGACTATGGAATCTATGGTATGAGGAAAGATAATATGCCTATATGCCTAATGATGGGTCACAGTATAAAAATACTTTAGAATCATCATCCATGTAGTCAATGCAAAGAACTCAAAAATAAAGCAATATTGCTTTCTACATCACTTGAATCAGAGATCATACTTAGAAGATATTTAACTTGAAAGAGAGTTAAGAAATTCCGTAAAACTTCAAATATCTAAATAGGATCTTTAAAAATCTTTGTCAAACTGAATTCAAATATTGTCATGCATATACTTGCTGGAATCAGCTCGTAGAGTAGAAAAATATTGTAGTTACGACTTTTGGAATTCAAATCATTATTTTAATACTTTTATTGATAAAAGCATTTTAACACTCGATGGCATTGGATTCTGGAATTTCGTGGACATTTCGGGCCGAGAGCCAAGGACAATTCTGGAATCTGTATATTGTAGTCTAGATCTAAATTTTGGTCCGATGAGTGATGGGAAACAGGACTATGGAATCTACGGCAGCCTGTTTGGTGTTAGTGATCACGCCAGCTATCAACTTAGCAAGCCAATGTTGTGTAGGTGAATGTAGGTCGTTGAGAGAGAGAGAGAGAGAGAGAGAGAGAGAGAGAGAGAGAGAGAGAGAGAGAGAGAGAGAGAGAGAGAGAGAGAGAGAGAGAGAGAGAGAGAGAGAGAGAGAGAGAGAGAGAGAGAAACAAGTTGATTCTGTCGCCGGGACGGCTCCCAGGAGCCAGACTAATTCTGCTAGGCTTGTCAGGCTTAATCAGCAAAATGAAAACTAAGTCCTATAAAGCGTGCTTTACCAGAAAGCACTATATTCCAGGATAGAGGGGGTGTGCCGAATCACACCAGAACTATAGGGGGAGTCCGGTGGACAAAAACTTGGGCAGCTCAACCAGTGTTAGGAATCCAGTCGCCAGGTCTCAACTCCCTCTACCAGCACAAGCCAAGCACAATGCCCAGCACGTGTTGGTGGCCCCGAGACCAGTCAGACTATGTATGTATGTATCCTCTTCCAAATTTATAAAGTTGATCCATGGGGATGATTACCATTTTGGTTTCACCTCCGAGACTTTTCCAAGTGGAAGGACCCTTACTACAACCTTTTTGCGTCGCCAGTGTCCAAGGGTCCACGTCACCGACGTGTGGCTCGCCGCTATGCCAATTGGTCAGTTTGGCGACCACTATGCCTTGGGTTTCATGTGTGGCTTGTCTTTTCCTTTGGTTACCTTTTGGGGACGGATTTTGAGTTGGCTTTCGGATTGGTTGGGATTCCAGTTTTCTTAAGTCTGAATGGTTAAGATTGTTACGTTCCTAAGTTGGCTTTTACATATGTGCATGATGGATGAATGTTAGACTTAAGCATGTGTTGGAGAAACTGCTCAAGTCCCAGTGCCCTTTGAGGTGCCGGCACAACATGTGGTATCAGAGCCGACTAGGCGGTCAACTACGCAAGTCTCACAGGGATGGCCAGTTTTTGGGATTTGTCAGGACAACCGTTGTGCAAGGTGCTACCCAAAGTGTAAGCACGGGTGTCGAGGTAGTCGGCAGAACAGGGGACTTGATGAGGCAAGGTGCTGCCCTTGAGGTGTAAGCACGGTCAGCTCCCGCGGTTAGGGCCTGGCGCCGTCTGCACATAGGACAGATGAGGCAATGTGCTGTCATTAGGTTGGTGAAAGCACGGTCTGTGCCTTGTGGGGTGCGGGGTGACATATTTGAACTGTACGGGTTAACCATTGATACAGAGATGCTGCTCAAATTCGGGTGTTACGGGATAGCTGCTGATCGTTTAGCTATAAGGGCTATCGACCAAAAAGTGGTGGGGCGTGATTGAGGCAATGTGCTGCTTAATGGTGAAAGCATGGATGGTTGGATGGATGTTTCCCCATGGGCTAATTCTGTGATAGATTTGTGTGGGCGCGGCTAGGCAAAGGTCCTATGTCTGGTCTCAAGGGGAATGTGGCTTGAGAGGGATCCTCTATGTTTGCTTTGGTTGGTATGTTCTGTTTGTTGTGTCCTTGCTTGGACACAAATGACCTGGTTCCTACTTGGCTCTCAAGTGATGTGAGCGTGCTAGTTTGAGGAGGGGATATTTTTATTGAAGCTTATTTAATAAAGAAGAAAAGAGAGCTGTGGGGCCTGGCCGACAAAGGGGAGAGTTTTCAAAAGGATAGAGGATATAATCTGTTGGAAGTACACCTCTTACTAGAATGGATGACCACCTTGATGAGTTACGAGCATTGACAGACGGAGAGGAGCAGGTTCAAGAACACGGCTCCCGCATGCATCGAGATGGTGCCAGATGCAAGTCAAGAAAGAAAGAGCATATGCACTCCACAGTGGTGCCTCCCCAAGAAGAGATGGGTGGCCCTTTTGAACCTACACCAAGAGACGAACCCATGCCAGAGGTGCAACAAGACCTCTTTGAAGTGAAGATGCAGCAATACTTATCAAGTGCAATGACGGCTATGCTTAGTGAGGTGAAGAAGGACAGAGAAACAGAAAGGAAAGAATGGCAAGCATCCCTGCGAGCCATGAACCTTACTCAATTTGACCTTGCTAGAGAAATGAGAGACGAGCTAACACACCTTGAAGCTAGGTTTGAAGAACTGGAGGCAACAAGAGGGAATGCAGTGGCGCCTCCTCCACTAATGCTAATTGATCATGGATCTCTTTGATCTTCAGTATGTGATCGACAATAGTTGCACCATCATCCATCCGCAATGTATGCAACTTTGTCTTTAAAAATAGTATTCGATATGTATTTGTTGTTTCAAACAATGCCTTCAATGTATCCCACACTTCTTTTGGTCCTTCTGAATCTGAAATATAGGGAATAATTGCATCTCTAACTGATAAGTTGATGACATTTTGGGCTTTCCATCTTCTCCCATCAAATGTCCGCTGATCTTCTTCAATCACTGGCCTTGTCTCTTCACCTATCACGATCTCCCATAGCTCCTTTTCCATCAAAATGTTCTTCAGTTTGAATTTCCAAACTGCATAGTTGTCGACACCTTCCAATTTGCTTGACTCATTAAGAACACTCTCGCTTAGAGTTGCCATTACTGGATAGATGAGTCTGGATCACAAAATTTACTCACACCACAGAACTGTAAATTTCTGGTTGTACACCTAATATCTGTACGACGCGCAGGCGCACGACTGCTCGGGATTCTCTTTACCTCTGGCGTGTCGCTCCGATATTGGTACTGATATGTGATATCGGTATGACGCGCGGATGTATGACTGCTCTTGGTTTTCTTTACCTCTGGCGCATCGATTCGATATTGGTACGGATATGCTAATCTGTATGATGCGCGGATGTACGACTGCTCAAGATTTTTTCTACCTCTGGTGCGTCGATCCAATATTGGTACAAAAAAGATTAAAAATAGAAGAAATATAAAAAAATTTCAGAGAGAATATTCTAGATTCCCCACTTCAGCGCGGCGTCTACGCCGCCTCCTCTTTGCAAAGATTTCAAAATGTGTGATCGTTCAAAAGACAGAGATCAGTAATGTGAAAAGTATGAAGCCTTCTAACTCTGAATGGTAGTACTAGACACTGTCTAGTGTGATTTGCGGTACTCCAAATAGACAAATGAGAGATTTCTTGGCAAACCTCTCACACAAATAGCACTTCCAACAATAACTAGAAAGTATTGTAAAAATCTCTCCCACTCAACAGATTTTCAATCTGTCTGATGCTGCCCTGGCCTTTCTGATGCCTCCGGGACTGTGCTTTTGTTCCCCACTGATGATTCTGAGCTCCAACCCTACAAAATACACCAAAGAAGAATTTCTTCCAGTCGTTTTTGTCTCTCCAAGCTTTCACCTCCCATGAAGGACTTTCCCACTTCGTTGTGGAGCTTGTGACAAGCTGTATCCACTGATCAGGCACACAGGACTATCACTGCTCTGATACCATGTCAATAATTAGATATGCAACATCAAGCATTCACCTAAGCAATCACCACAAGAAGGCGGAAGAAGAACACGTACTGTCACTCTATCACACTAACTCATATAGAATGTAAAATCTACAAATAAACCCTGAACCCTGATAGAGAGAGAAAACCTACGAGTAGACTAATAGACTAGCCTACGGCTATTGACAGCTGGTCACAGCTGTCAACATTAATGTGCATCGTAAACAGTAACAATGAAGTTTATCATGAGTTTCAAGCTCTTATGAAGAATGGAACATAGAGATTGGTGGAGTTGCCTAAGGACAAGAAGCTATTGGATGCAAATGGATCTTCAAGGTGAAGACAAACCAAGATGGATCTATCAACAAGTACAAGGCAAGGTTAGTGGCAAAAGGATATGCTCAACAACAAGGGATTGACTATGATGAGACCTTTGCACCCGTGGCAAAGATGGTAAGCATTCGAGTCATCATTTCACTTGGTACACTTTATGGATGGGAGCTATGGAAAATGGACATTTCAAATGCATTATTGAATGGTGATCTTGAGGAGGAAGTGTACATGGAGTAGCCCGAGAGCTACATTTCATCAACAAAGCCAAATCATGTGCGTCTACTACAAAAGAGCTTGTATGGTCTTAAGCAAGCACCAAGGAGTTGGTATGCTAAGCTTAACACTGTTTTACTCTCTCAAGACTTTGTTATGAGTGAGTATGATCATTCACTTTATTCTAGGTTTGCTGGAAATCATGTTACCATCTTGCTAATCTATGTGGATAATATCATCTTCAGTGGTGGAGACAATCAAGATGTGGAAGATATCAAGAATGCTCTTAAGACGGAGTTTGAGGTGCATGATCTTGGTAATTTGCATTACATTTTGGGAATAGAAGTCATTAGATCTTCTCAAACTACTTTCATTTGTCAAGAGAAGTATGCTAATTCTGTTCTAGAAAAATTTCATATGGTAGATGCAAAAGCTAGTGATACACCTATGGAGTCTCATGTAAAGCTAACTATAAAATGTAATGAAAGATACTTCGAGGACATTACTCTCTATAGGAAACTAGTTGGTTCACTCATCTATCTAACCATTACTAGACCAGATCTAAGCTATTGTGTTGGAAGACTGAATCAATTCATGCAAGATCCTAGTGAGGAGCATTGGAAGCTAGGAAAGCAAGTTTTGAGGTACATCATTGGAACTCAAGATTTTGGCATATTGTATGAGGGATCATCACCTAATCTTTTTGGATTTTGAGATTCAGACTATGCTGGAGATGAAATGGATAGGAAATCCATTAGTGCTTATTGTATTTTCATAGGTGATGGAGCTATATCCTAGATGTCGCAGAAACAAGCCACTATCTCATTGTCATCTAGTGAGGCCGAGTACAAAGCTCTTGCACATTGCACAAAGGAGATGGTATGGATCAAGAGCATCATCAAGGATCTTCATTTGCTGGATTTTTCAGAGGGCCCAATTATCTTTTGTGACAATCAATCAGCCCAAAGGTTGGCAACCAATCCTATCTTTCATGCTAGGAGCAAGCATATTGAGGTGCAATATCATTTTGTGAGGGAGCAAGTCATTGCAAAAGAGGGGAGGCTTCAGCATGTGTCTTCAAGAGAATGTGTAGCTGATATCTTCACCAAAGCATTGGGAAAGGACTTGTTCATGAAGCATAGAACATCACTTGGAGTGTTATAAAAGTCCATGCTAAAACTAGTTGAAGAGGGAGTGTGAAAGATTCAACTAGTTTGATCATATTTGCTATATTTTCATATTTGGCGTATTGAGGAAAAATTTGTTTTTAGACTTAGAGATTGACTTTTCAAAGTTCGTTAGTCTAAATGTCATTAATTGAATATACACTGAAGTGTGAGAAAGTTAGAAGGCGAGTTTGAGTATATTCAAATTTGAATGTTGGGTACTTTGAATCTAGACCCAAAAATAGTAGGGTTAGCATTTTGGAGGGAAAGACAAGTGGCCAAATAGGGGCTGAACCTATTATAAAAGGATGTAACTCATGGAGAGAGTGATCTTCTCTCTTCTCTATCTCATTTTATGCTTATACATGGTTCTCTTGGGTTCTACTATCCATTGGTGCACTATACTTGTGATTGCATGCAATTTTATGTGTAGAATGATCTATAATTGTTATTTTCGGATTCACACATGTGAAATACAGTAGCTTGCTGGTTTTGTACAGATAGAAACAATACTTTATCATTTCATTCAAGTTTGATCAAGTTCTATTAGTGTTTGCATCTCATCCTTCATGGACATCATTCTCTTTTGGAGTCTCAAAAGTTCCTTGTTTGTAGATGGTTTTTTAGACACTTCTAAAGCATTCATTCATTTGGCAAGAAAGTTGTAAATAGATCAAGCTAAATTTAAGGAGTGTGAAGAATTGCCAAAAATTGGCAAATCTAGCTTGATAAAAAACCATGTAGTATTATGTAAATTTTGTACATAAGTGGATTCCACACATGTGAGGCCAAGATGCCACGTGGCAAACCACTCCTAATGTAGTTCAAGTCTCTACATTGGTGAGATTGGTAGTGTATTTCTCTTTGTGACCAAAGATCTTTCAAGCTGATTGGATCTTAAGGATCTAAAAACTTTCACATCCATCATAGTAGCACCCTCGCCATATCTATGATAAGATTATTTTGGTAGAAATCATTTGCCAACATCTTTGAAGAGTATTCCACCAATGTGCCACTATATCCAAGTGCTTCCTCCATGCTTGATGATGATCTTTGATTGAAAGTACCACTTGCATGAAGATGGCTGCACCATGATGAAAATAAGAGGCTTCCATGCCTCATAAAGATCACAAAGATCATAGAGATCAAGATCATAAGATGAACAAAAGTGTTGATTATCAAGATTAATCAAACTAGCTTGACTAGTCCACATACTATGAACTTTATCCATGATGGATCTAATCTTGAAATCAAATGCAATCTTGATCTTCTTGAGGCTAAACACTTTCTCAAGGTTGTAAGTTTCCTCTTTGGATGCTTCACTTAATCTCAAGAGAAGTTTACAAATTGTCTCAAAGCATGTAAAAACATGATTTTTCAAACTATGAGCAACAAGCTCATTCTTGCTCTTACGAGATCCAAGAGAATACACTTGATGACTCAACCACTTGCTTTCTAAGTAATTTGGAAGCATATCTAAGCCATGAATGACAAGTAATATGTCCATACTAGAGGCATGATGAAGACAAGCAATACCTCCTCGTGACTCCAACTATGAGATGTAGAAACCTCATAAAAACAAGATGGTACATCAAGTAATGAAAGAGATGCATGAGAGGATATGTTGAAGTGAATACCACTTGAAACTTGCCTCTCTTTACCATAAAGATGAGCCATAAAGACTTGGCCATCCATCTTGAAGATCCCCTTGAAATCATATGTTGAGGAGGGTCCTCCTCAAACTGCGACCCCTTCACATCTTGATAATCTTCAATAGATATGATTTGAGATGCATCTTGAGATGCCTTGATCTCGGCCCCTTCCAAGTTTGAATGTAGATCTTCATAAAATATGACTTCTTTACTCTCAATCACTTTTGAAATAGAGAGTATAAAGGCTTTATAGGCCTCCTTGGTGGATAAGCATCCAACTCTAACAGATACTGATCAAACATGAACCAAAAAATAACATTTAATTGTTGTCCATAAAAATACAGTACCCTACTGTATTTCACATGTGTGAAACCAAAAATAACAAAATATGAACATTCTACACACAAGATTGCAAGATATCATCAAGAGAGTGCACCAATGAGTAGTAGAACCCAAAGAGAACCATGTATAATGATGAAATGAGAGAGAGAGAGAGAGAGAGAGAGAGAGAGAGAGAGAGAGAGAGAGAGAGAGAGAGAGAGAGAGAGAGAGAGAGAGAGAGAGAGAGAGAGAGAGAGAGAGAGAGAGAGAGAGAAGAGAGAAGATGTGTCTCTCCATGAGTTACATCCTTTTATAACAGGTCCAGACCCTATTTGGCCACTAGCCTTTTCCTCTAAAATGTAAACCCTACTATTTTTGGGTCTAGATTCCCAAGGTTCAAATTTGAATCTCTCTCAAACTCGACTACCATCTTTTCCACACTTTCAAAAAATGTTTATTGAATGTATTTTAAACTAATATAACTTCAAAAAGATTATCTCTAAGTCTAAAATGAGTTTTGGCCTCATATTGACAATTTACCAAAATATGACTAAACTAGACTAAACTAGTTAAAATCTCTCACACTCCCTCTTCAACTAGTTTTGGCATAGTTTTAACCATACTAATTTGATCCAACTTTAGAATGATCTCCATCCTAAGTATAGATCTTCTTTCTAAGTTTATAAAGTATCTTTCATAATTGATATAGAAAATAGTGTCCAAATTGAATGCTTCACTATTTCTTACATCAATTTTACACATCAAGATATAACTAAAACATGAAGAACCAAATAGAACATGAATGAAATGATCCCTCCATGTTTCAAACTTTGAACTCTTTGGAAAATTATAGCAACCAAACAATAAATGTGAGTGATGACCATTTGCTTGCTTGTCTCCTCCAACTTTGTCCTTTCTTTATATGTCTCCACCATAAAACTCCATGAATGAGCCTCCATCTCCATCTTGCCACAAGATACCAAATCCATGAGTAGATGAGTACATCAAAGATGCAAATCCAACACCACATGACTCCATATAACTAAGTGGTAGCAATTGTCCATCTTCAAGATCTACTTGACACAAGAAAATGACCATGAATTCACAAAAAATTACAATCTCCAAGTATTGGCACCAAGTATCTCAACACTTGAGAACTTAGGCATGGATGAGTGATATAATGAACCTCCATTAGCTTTATTTCCATCAGCAAAACCAGCCAAATATGCTAGTACAAGACAATGTAGCTAGTTTGTCCATATATTGACAATTTGCACACATCCACATGAAATAGCTCAAACATGAGATAGAACAAGTAAAGTAAACTTGAACAAAACTTCCTTGTGGCTCTGACCTTACTTAAGTTTAAATACTCCTACAAAAATAGATCCATAACATCTTTTCCAATTGACCCTCCTTTGATGCTCTTGACTAGTTCCAAATTGCCACCTTTCCTTTTGTGTTGTTGAAGCCCTTTGAGACCAACCTCTTGATCTTCCTCTTGACCATCAAAGTCATTGAACAAACTCTATTTTCCAGATCCATTACTTGATTTTCTAGCATGAAAGCCATGAGAACCAATATCCATTCGCATAGCATCATCTACACAAGAAGATTTTCCAAAACATGTGAGTAAAGCAAAGTGAGTCGCTTCCACTTGCTTACCTTTATCTTGATCATCAAAGATATCAAAGATATGAATATCTTTAGACCTGACCCGCTGAAAATACTCCCTCTCAAACATATGATCTAGATCCAACATGATCTCATCAATGCTTGATCTCAAATTTCCACAAATGTTAGTGAAAACAATGTCATTGGTGCACCATCATAAATCAAAAGATAGATTCCAAACTTTCCATCCAACATGAAGTAGAGTAGGTGAAGATGAGTATCATTAGAGGAGTGCTAAATCCAAAGAAGACCATTTGTAAAAATTCTTTTTATATTTCTTCTCAATTTTTTCCTACACATGGACCAATCAAAACACTCAAATTTGAGATCTACGTAACGTAACTTTTTGAGTCCACATTTTGATTCCACACTAAAAATGGCATAACTTTTTAGTGGTAAGTCCGAATTTAGCGAAGTTTGGTGTGTTGGAAAGCGCTCAACAAGGGCTTGCAATGATATTTTACATGACATACTTTTGAGCTACAATTAAAAAGTTATGGCAAGTCAAATCTATTAGTGTCATAATATTTTATTAATATAAACTACATCTTGCACAAATTTTTAAAGGGTCTTTTTGGAGCTCAAACCTCCTCTAATAAAAACCTAATAAATCCAGCCTTCTTGAGTCCATAACAAACCTCAATAAGCTCACCAATGAGATCTCCCTTGCCTTGAAGAAATTGCCTCTCGATTTGCTCCATGTAGTTTTCTCCAACCAACCTTTTGCCATCTCGACCACGAGTGATCAATTCATAATCATAGAATCCTTTGAGTTGATAAATAATGTGAGATCCATGCCTTGGATCTTCCCAAGAACCAATCTTCCATTGCTCTTTCCTTCATAAGACTCCCTCTTAATGATTTCATCATAAGAAGTAGAAATCTCAAAAACCATTAGAAGCCATGAAAAAAATGATTAGTACCTTCAACATAAGGATGATTGAAGTACCCTCTTTTTTCAAACAAGAACTTCTATTCAATGCTTTAGGTAATGACTCATATGATAATGATTCTTCCTCACTATCATTCACAATGACATCATTCAAAGTACATCCTACTTTGAACTCTTCACATACTTTTCTTCTTCTTGACTTGTGACTATCTCCCTCACCAAATCTCTTGATAGAACCATTTGATCTATTGTCTTTATGAAGACATGCGACTCCACTTGCTGGAAAAATGATTTTCTTGGACTCATCACAAAATAATGTAGAAGAACCACCTTCTTCATGAATGCACCTAGCAACATCTTTTTCCATATGATCAAAGAAATCATTAGCAACAATCTTTTCCAAGGAAGAACCTTCACCTCCATTGATGAAGTGAGCTCTTTCCTTACCTTTTTCATGCTTGCACTTGCCATGAGGAACCATTGAAGAACCATCATTATCCTCATAACTAGCCAAGTTAACACAAAGATGAACATCTCCAAGAAGCATATTAGATCTTGACCTAGATCTAGCATAAGGAAGCTTGTTAGACTTTGCATAAGATCCACCAATCTTATTGATGCTAAAAGGGAACTTTGGAAAGTTGAGACCAATCTCTTTTTCCATTCCATCCTTTTTGTTAGCCATAACAAATCTTTAAAGTTGAAAAGTCTACCTTGTCTCTTGCCCCCTAGCAACCAAGATTTCTTCCTTTGTAATGAAACAAGCATCACCACCAAACTTTACCATGTATCCTTTATCGATCATTTGACCAACACTTAGCAAATTCTTTGAAAGTGAAGGAATATAAAGAACACCATCAAGTCTTGCTTTCCTATTAGTAGAGAGACAGATAGGAATTGAACCAATACCTTCAATCACACACTCACCACCATTGGCCATGTGAATTTTGTTTTTGGCTCCATCATAAGTGACCAAAGAAGTAAAGAACTCCTTGTGACTAGTCATGTGTGAACTAGCTCCACTACCAATCCACATGAATCTTTGTCACCTTCACTTGGTATTGGACTTGAAGAACACATCAAAAGAGAATCACCACCACCCAGATCCTCATCATTAGTAGTAAAGTTGATTTGCTTGCTACCTTCATCTCTTTGCTTATTCAAACATTCATTAGCAAAATGCCCTTTGATTCCACAATAAAAGAATTTCAACTTAGACTTATCTTTCTTTTTGCCAAAATGGAAGTCTCACCTTGATCTTGCCCTTTAGACCACTTGCCTTTGCCTTTGCCTTTGCCCTTGAACTTGCCTTTGATGAACATAGCATCCTCTTCATATTGAGATGTTGATGTAGATCCACCTCCTCTTGATTGAAGCCAATACTCCTCATTCACCAAAATCTCTTGCAAATCTACAATACTTGGCAAAGTCTTTTGAATAGCACAACTTTGAACAATATTAGAATGATCATCCAAGAAGCCATTAACTATAACTTGAACAAGTTCTACCTCCTTAATGCTTTCATCAATACATGCTAACTCATCATTGAATGCTTTAACCCTCAAAACAAAAGCATGAGTACTCTCTTCCTTCTTTTGCAAACTTTGAAAGATTTTCCTCCTAAGAGTAAGCACTCTTGATGTAGGCATTCTACACACAAGATTGCAAGATATCATCAAGAGAGTGCACCAATGAGTAGTAGAACCCAAAGAGAACCATGTATAATGATGAAATGAGAGAGAGAAGAGAGAAGATGTGTCTCTCCACGAGTTACATCCTTTTATAACAGGTCCAAACCCTATTTGGCCACTTGGCTTTCTTTCCAAAATGTAAACCCTACTATTTTTTGGTCTAGATTCAATGTACCCAAAGTTCAAATTTGAATCTCTCTCAAACTTGACTACCAACTTTCCCACACTTTCAAAAAATGTTTATTGAATGTATTTTAAACTAATATAACTTCAAAAAGTTTATCTCTAAGTCTAAAATGAGTTTTGGCCTCATATTGACAATTTACCAAATTATGACAAAACTAGACTAAACTAGTTGAAATCTCTCATATGATGCAACATCTCTCACTTTTGATTGGACCCTTCCAACAGATCTCTCTCTTATGATTGAACCCTTTGACTTTTGCCACCACATAGGGTGCATCACTCATCAAACCTAAACTTGACATGTGTAAGCAACCTAACTAGCTTGAGTTACATCACAATTGAATTTTGGCCTAATCATGACAAAACATGTGTACTTGACCATTTGACCTCTAAAGCCAAAATTGGCCCTATCAAAGTTCTACACCAAGATTCTTGATATAAAATCTTTATGATCCTAAAGTCAACATGGCTAAATTATTTTTACTTTTCTACATGTGGGAACATGCTCCACACATGTGATATTTTCTCACAAACTAGAAACACAAAAATATCTAAGATAGATATTGACAATTTTTCACAGTCCATATCGAAGGATGAGGCCATTTTTGGAGAAGTAATTAAAAATCTCAATATCACTCTTATGTGCAAGAGAGTAACAAATTTCAAAGAAAAGGCAAATATCGCACATAGAAGTGATATTTTATGAATATACCTGATATTGTTTCTATGTGCATGGTATATGGTACGTGAAAAGGAGTTAGAAAGAGCACACACATAAGCGATATTGTGAAAATCAAGGGATATATATATATATATATATATATATATATATATATACATATATGCGACAATCTGATATTTATAGTTGATGGTTTGCATGCACAAATGGTCATTCGTAATGAACACATGGCACATTTTGATTCATTCTATGCTAGCATGTGAGATTCAATGCCATATGTCATTTTGGAATTGCTTAATGCCACATTGACTTTCAGTTGGTTCAATGTTCTTTCACACATGTGTCAATGTCAAATGCCATGTGATACATTGCAATTCATTTGAAATGTTTTGACATGTAAAGGTTTGGATGACCATACAATCGCACGTGTGAAATTTTTGATAAATACTTTCAATTTTCGATGACCATTTTCATTTTTTGCATTCATGTTTTTTTTCGATACTGCTTCTATGTGCCATTTGTTCAGCTACATTACACCTTGCATATGCATTTGATCTTAGAAGCGATACTAGTCATATCTTCCATACATATTGCTTTTGTGCACGCCTAACTTTCGTTCTGACTTTTCCTTGTACTCTCTCTCACTCACAGAACTGAAATCAAGCTTTGACATTGAACACGGATCCAGTAAAACAAACAAAGAGAGACTTTTCACCCTCAACCCACTATTAGACTCATCACAGACCTTTGTCCACCTGGGTTAGATTGTACTAGGAAAAAAAGTAGGTGGATGTCTAAGATTAGGAAGTATCAAATATCCACCAAGCTTCTAATTCCTACAGCACCATTTACAAGAATGTTGCGGCAAATCACAAGAGAGGATCTAAGTCTCAATGTCAAATTCACACCTAGATTCCTATATTGCCTCTAGGAGGCTATTGAAGATTATTATAGTTTGTTTTTTTAATATTTCTTTACGTTGGCAATTCACTTCTAAGCAAATAACATTTATGCTTAGAGACTTCTAGCCTTTGTATAGATTAAGGGATGTGTTTTGTAGATTTCACAAAGGCAAAGCCTGTGAAAGATTCAACTAGTTTGATAATATTTGCTACATTTCTGTATTTGGCAAATTGAGGCCAACTTTGTTTTAGACTTAGAGTTTGACTTTTCAATGAATAGATTCAAATTTGAATATTGGGTACTTTGAATCTTGACCCAAAAATAGTAGGGTTAGCATTTTGGTGGGAAAGCCAATTGGCCGACGAGGATTTGGACCTGTTATAAAAGGATGTAGCTCATGGAGAGACATATCTTTTCTCTTCTCTATCTCATTTCATGCTTATACATGGTTCTCTTGGGTTCAGCTATCCATTGGTGCACTATACTTGTGATTGCATGCAATTCTATGTGTAGAATGATCTATATTTGTTATTTTTGGATCCACACGCGTGAAATACAGTAGCTTGCTGGTTTTGTATGGACAACAATATTACTTTATCTTTTGATTCATGTTTAATCAAGTTATTAGAGTTTGCATATCATTTTGTGTGTAGATGCTGATTTTTTTACATTGATGAGATGGTAGAGTACGTTCTTTTGTAACCCAAGATATTTTTGTGGATTGGATCATCGTTGATCTGAAATCCTTCACATGGTATCAGAGCTTGTGTTTCAGGTCATGAAGGAGGAAATCATATCTATCAATGATTTGGTGAATATATCAAGGCTAGAGCATGCTAGAGAGGATTCCACATCAAAATCGAATTTTTTGCTTTTGTAGATTGGATATTTTGTAGATCAAACCCTACATAGTTCACAACTTGATCAATTTTAATTTTTGATTTCACATACTGGATTTGGCCACTTTTTGGATCATTGAATCATCCTAAGTGGTGGCTAATAGATTGCATATCAAATTTTCAACATTTGCATGTAGATTTGGAATACTCACTTTTTTGTGATTTTGTCAAAACCCTAATTTTGATTGATCTCTAGATAGTGAGGTTGTTGTACTTCATTTGAGTGTGTTTCAATCTTAGGAAGTGGAAAAAGTCATTAGATTGAGGATAGATCATAGATTGATCAAGATTCCATGATTCTATGTGTTGATCTGCTTGGTATAAGTGCTAGAAGAGAATTTTTGAGATAGTTTCAAGTCTTTGTGATTTCTTTTAAAAAAATTTGTTGTTGTTCAAAGGAGTGCTTTGTGCATTGAAACAAGTTGAAAAAGAAGAGCAGGTCATTGCTACATGGCTACATCAAGTGGAGTCATGTTGGAAGCCACTGATAGGCTTACCTCAAGTAACTATTCATTGTGGAAAGTGATGGAATCACTTCTTGAGATAAATGATGTTTTGGATATTGTTGTAGGTTTGGAGGAGAGACCAGCAACACAATAGTAACTCATGGAGAGACATATATTCTCTCTTATCTATCTCATTTCATGCTTATACATGGTTCTCTTGGTTTCTACTATCCATTGGTGCACTATAGTTGTGATTGCATGCAATTCTATGTGTAGAATGATCTATATTTGCTAATTTTGGATCCACACGCGTGAAATACAATAGCTTGCTGGTTTTGTACGGACAACAATATTACTTTATCTTTTGATTCATGTTTGATCAAGTTCTATTAGAATTTGCATATCATTTTGTGTGTAGATGCTGATTTTTTTACATTGATGAGATGGTAGAGTACGTTCTTTTGTAACCCAAGATATTTTTGTGGATTGGATCATCATTGATCTGAAATCTTTAACAAAGCCTTCTACTACGAGGTGCACATTGTCATTGGGTAAGACTTCTAGGAAAGTAGGATGATGTAACTTTCGTAGTCCTCCTCATTAGCTGCAGATGAAGCTAATGTAGATACGACTATAGGTTTAACAATCCAAATTGTGCATAATCTTGTAAATATTGTAATTGATAATTCCTACCTTGTAATTAGTACTATTGTAATAAAACCTTTTCTAGATTTGGATCAAGATCTTAAGTCTGATAAAGATATTTTTGATGCCATAGATTATGTAGCATGCCTTTTGAGTCTAGAATAGATGAAATCCATTACAATCTAAAGTATGAAACTTCTTTTTGTAATTAAAGATAGAAATGAATGTACTATGTAATCTATTATTGAGTTTGGCCTACATCTCTTGCAATTTGCAATTGAAAATGACTCTAGGACCTCATTATTCCTCCTTGGTTCCTTCTTTTTTGTTTCTATTGTTGAGAAGGACAAAGCACTATCTACATGCATTTCTACTAATTGTAGTTTGGTTACCAAGTTTCTAGTGGAATGACTAGCTGAGATTCTATTTGTACTAGTCCGCAAGTTTTTAAAGTAACATGTAATCCCATTGGATTCACTTATGCCTTTCACTGCATAGTAGCGATTGTCTCCTACTGTGTCTCATGTTTGTATCTAATTTCTCTTGCTTTTATATTCCTGAAGTGATGGAGTTTGAATATTATTTTAGTGGAAAAAAGTGTAGATGATATTCTAAACTTGTTTTGTATAAAGTTGGACTCAAATCAAAACACTCACAAGGACATAGATGGGCTAATTCCATTTTAATGAAGTATTTCCCTGGTGAAGATGCCACTCATGGAGAATGTAATTGACTATCTCAAGCGTTGAAGTAATTTATTAGTTTTTTAAAATTATTTTCATTATTCTATTTCAATGTAATTGACTAACTCTTTCTTGCTTCAGAGCTTCATTCAATGTCTTGATTGCATTGTCGAGCCCCTAGCAAATAAATGATTGATTTTCTTATAGATGGTACACATTGTACAATGCCAAAATTACTTTTTGAGTGGTATAACCTTTAGGAAATTGTTGATGTTACAAAGGGTAAGTTGTAATCCAATTCTAATTTATTATGTGAAATCATAACCATTCCTTTATTTGTTTCAGTAAGTGATGATTGGAGGTTCATTGCCTTGCAATTTTCACCTACTGAATACACGAGCTACGACGTGTATAGACTAAGGCATGAGTTGATTCTCAACATCTTTGCAAGGGCCCATACTATATGTTGTGCCCCCACTAGAGCTCTCACATTTTGTGCCCCCATTAGAGCTCTCACGTTGTTGTGCCCCCACTAAGAGCTCTCACGTGTTGATGATGTATAGATAGAGAACAAAGAAGGGGGATTTGAGAATGTCCCCAATCTATAGATAGCATAAAATACAAAAAAAATTAGTCATGTGTACTTCATTATTATTGTACTTATCAGCACAAATCTTGGGGATATCCACTTGTAAATGTGATTGCTAAATCTTAGCAAATTAGTGAGTAAATCATGCTTTTTGACTCAGGTGGAATAGGTGATGTCGTGATTCATGGGGACTTGATTTAGGTCATGATTAGGTTAGGTTCAAGAGGAAAGGGGAATGGAGACACTCTATGAAGTTTTTGCAAAATCTAGCTTGATTAGTTTATACTTTCATGTACATATGTAAATCTCACAGTGGAGCATGTTCCCACATGTGGAGGGTAGGGTATTGTGATTTCTTGCATTGAATGCTATCAATGACTTAACAACATTTATGTGATCCTTAAAGGGGATTTGGTTTTGTCTTAGCACTATTTGTGTGATCTTCAAGGGGACTGGGTTTAGTCTTCACACTATCTATGTTGATGACAATGACAAATATAATATGAGTGTGCTATTTTAAGGGGCTTTCGTTGAGTTTTGATAGTGTCAATATTGAAAATAGTGATTTTTTTATAGGTATTTGCGTTAGAGTATGCGTTTGAGATTTATTACCATATTTTCCTTCATTTGATATATTCCCTAAATTCTTGATTCGGTCTCGTTCGTTTGATTACCTCCATGCCATTATTCGGGAGTTTAGCATTGCAGATCTACGCTCCATCAGCATCGGTCCTTTCACAGTCATTGCGTTGGAATTTTTCTATAGTTGAATAATTTGGAGCTAATGCTGCCACCTCTCCCTTTGTTTGTGCCATCGCCATGGATCCAT
The DNA here is from genome assembly GCA_029204225.1 of Diphasiastrum complanatum. Lineage (NCBI taxonomy): Eukaryota > Viridiplantae > Streptophyta > Lycopodiopsida > Lycopodiales > Lycopodiaceae > Diphasiastrum > Diphasiastrum complanatum. The sequence continues at coordinate 83,177,127 of CM055093.1, read as the reverse complement.
TCGCGATCATCGTTTTGCAGAAGGGAGGGATCGAGAGAGCATGGCAGCGAGGGAAGACACAGTAGCATTAATGAGACGCAGATTTGGCACGTAGGCACAATAAGACTTTACGATATTGCGGGCAGTCTGGCATTGGTGCTGATATTGGTCACATTAAAGCTTAGCCAGCTTCTGAATCTTGCGCAATATATCAACCTCTGCAACTCAACATGTTTCTTGCTTTTGAATTCATTGAACATCGATCTAAGCTTGTAATGTATCACACTAGATAGAGTCTCGGTCCAAGCTCGTAATGTGTCACATTTTTTTCATGAACGCAATCCATGGCACGAGAGACAGACTCACAAAGAAAGAGAGAGATACACAATTTTACGTAGTTCCTCTTGACAAAGCAAGACCAAACCCTTTGAAGCCTTTATTCATAAACCAACAAGGTAAAGTAAAATACAGTACAGTAAAGCACCATATAGCATAACCACTCTCAAAACATCTAGTTGATACCTACCACCATCCCACAACACAAAACCGCATGAGTTAGTTTAGTGGGGAAGACAGGTGTCATAGCTGAGCGTTAGTTGTTATCCATGTCCAAAAGAAGTTATACTACTTATCAGCATAAATAGCCTTTTAAATCATAGTCCAGTCTTCCCAAATGCAAAGACGATTTTTTAGCGATAGGCCAAGCCCCTTTATTAACACATCAAGATGAGTGCCATGTTGATCAGTTTTTGGGCATAGGCCCGTATCAGTGCATTTCGTTTAAAGCATAAGTATGAATAGTTTTTACCGTATATATTGCTTATCGCTAAAAGAAATGGTGTGAACACATGTGCCGGTGTCAGAGCAAATCCATGCTATTCTAACCCTGGTGACTTAAGAAACGTCACGCACTACTGTCCATACTCCTGGGCATATCCATGCTTTCCAGTCGTATTTCACCATATCCAACCTGTGGTTTTTAAAGACCTTGTATTGGATAGGCTTCATCTTATTGGTGAGGTTTCTGTGGTTTTCACAAGGTATTAGGGCAAATCCGTGCCATTCTAATCATTTTGTAAGAACCGTTTATCTGAGGCATCTCCATGTTATCCAAGATAATTTGAAGAGAAACCTTGTTTCAAGATAGCGTGGGTGTCATTATACGTAGAATAGTTACATTATTTATGAAGTGATATAGTCAAACTGAGTAAAACCAACTAAATTCTATATTTTGGATCATTATTAGTCACTTGGATGATCGTAGAAGTGACTTCTTGTGAGGATGCCATGTTAGTCCCTCGAGTGCTCTTGTCTTCTTTTACCATTCATAATGTTATTGTCAGATATTGTGAAAATGATACTAAGCATATTAAGGAAAGCCTACTACTCATTGATTATATAAGTCTGAAGCAAAACGTTTAATGTGCATACTTGTGCAAGCGCTTATAGCTTTATGGTTCAAAACCAAACCTAATCGAAAACGAAGATTGTAGTAATATTCGATGCTACAAAGAGCGCAAGTTTTATTTGTTAGTGCTTAGACACAATAGTATTCCCTTTGAAATAGCAACCATTCAAAAGTATGATAGCAAACAGGTTAAAGCATGAGATATATGAATCATAATCAGAACATGCCAGTGTCTAAGTTGTATCTTTTGTATAGTAGCATGATACTAAAATGGCTTTGTCTCTGGACTATGTATGTAATCTTTTGTTACTTATGGAACAACCAAACATTCATACTGTCCTTTGAAGGATAATAATGCCTATTGTACACTATAGTTATCAAACCAACCTTTCATCCTTTCATATCGATGATAAGGAGTTTGAATACACACAACCATTCATAACTTAAGAAGTGCTTCATCGCTGGTCATTAAGAAGCTTTTGTCTCAATTCATAAGATGTGATGCATATCTATCATTATCATGCTTAAAAAGTATGTGGAAGAAAGCATTGGTTCATCGCTGGACAACTTACCATATATATCCATTTTTTGAGTACATAACTCAAGAAAACCGTTGGTCCATCGCTAGACAACAACTCTTATATCTTCAAAAAACTTCTACAATTTTTTGTCGCTGGTCCATCACTGGACAGCGGATAGTATTCATGAAAAAATGCCATACAAAAATATGTATGAACCCTCGCTGATGGATAGCGGATCCATACCATCATGTTTATCACCCAGAAAGCTGGATACCATTCATATGTAGCAAAGAGATGAAAGCAATGATAGGAAATGAACAGAACCACATACCATAAAGTAGAAGCAGATGACTTCAAGCCAGGTAGGGTGCAATCTCTATCGTGAGCATATTTTCCAAACCTTTTCTCACCATTAGTAGAGAAAACTCATTTGAGAACACGTTATATATAGTGGTTCCTTAGGAAGTATCGTGGAAGCCCCCTTTCAACCAAAATTGGTGGGAAATTACTTTTTGAAAAGTGTCATACATTGTCGGGTTTGCAACAAAGGCTAGGACCACCAAATCACATATGTTTGGTTATAGCCTGTCCAAGGGTGGTAACTTATGATAAAGAAGAGTCCATGAGAGAGAGAGAGAGAGAGAGAGAGAGAGAGAGAGAGAGAGAGAGAGAGAGAGAGAGAGAGAGAGAGAGAGAGAGAGAGAGAGAGAGAGAGAGAGAACCACCAACTGACCCGCAACTAGTGAATCCCTTAGGGAGCAATTAGCTCCCTGTAAGGGATAGCTAACTGCCCACCATCAGACTTTTAATGCACTGTGGTAGATCATAGGACAAACCCAAAAAAGTATTAGTCAAAAGCAGTTTGTTAATGATAAGGCAAAGTTTTTCCCTCATAAAACCATTTTTTTGAAAAGCATCTAGCAAGATTGTTACCTCTTTTATAAAAGTATCATGATTGTTGCAGCAATACATAGCAAAAATAACCTGGGAGATAATTACTTTGTACGAGTTGTAGAATGGCCTATTGGAAGCCAAATATATATACTGTAAGTATTGAGAAGGTAAGTCTCTTCTTTCATCAAACTTTGAGAGCTGATAAACACCGGTGCCAAGATTAAAAGTAATCAAAATGTTCAAAAAAACTGGTGGTGTTTGCTTCACAAGACTTTTTTTTCAATATCAACAAATTTTAGAGAATAAATCCAGAAAGGGTTTTTTGGTTTTCTAATCTGATTTTTATCCATAAACGCATCAATATTGGGATTATTAATGAAGCAAATGTCATCAATATATCTAAACGAGTGACAAAAATCATTCATATCTTTTCTGAGACCTAACTTGGCTAGTCTCTTATTAAATTGAGCTTCAAAGAATGCAAGATACCAGTTACACCATGTAGGTGAGCATGAAAAACCCATCGGTATACCACGAATCTGTCTCCAGGTTTTGCTTCCTAATCTGACAATACAATTGTCTATTAGGAAGGCATTCCACAAGCATAAGAGATTTTTATCGATATTGTACCACCCTTCCGACCTTTTATTTGCCCATGACCATTTAAATGTGTTCCTTTCTTGTTCCCACTTGAAACTCAGAAGCATCTCATTAGAATGTTTGAAAGCATAAGTAATGGATCTATTTATGATAGCTTTCAAGCCATCTAAGAGGATCTTTTCATAGCATTTAAAAATATCTACAACCCATACATTGGCAATATTTGATGGTAGATTGAGATAAAAATCAATCGAGGACTCACACTGCCAAAATAAGCATGTATCCACATTTAGGATACCCTTGTATGTTTTTGCCTTAAGGCCTGCACCCTCCTTGAGGAATGGTGACAACATACCAAGAACTCCTATTAGGAATTTTGCGAGTTTAGTAAAGCAACAGTCATGCGCATTGGTAATCCATCTAAAAGATTCCTTGTGGGCTTCGTACATACATAGTAGATATGACAAGAGTCGTTTCCCAAGAAGATGTTGGGTAAAAACCTAATTAGCTTTTCCATGACATATGTGATAGTTTCCATAACTGAGTTTTCTTGATCATTAGGAAAGGGGCTGAAGTCATGACTGTTAAGTCTATCTAGGGCAAGCTTCCGTACAAGGAATTTACATATGAAACTGAGATTGTGTTGTGCCTTGTCAATGCCATTGTTGTAGAGCAAATTTGTGAGCCATTGTCTTTCATTTTTAGCAGTTTGTATTTTTGTAGTTGTGTCCTTATTGTCATATAGTCAGGTTCTTTTTTTGATAATTTCCATGGCAATGCATTTACAAAAAGTCGCATGCTCCCTTATTGTTTCTTCATTCAAATGTTCATGTGTAGGCAAGAGCTTGATTAATTTGAACCATCCATCATAAAGTTCAGAAGCCACGTCATTCACATTATTCTTTTTCAAGGTAATATGATTGAGACCCATCTCTAAAGATTTATGTAAAATTGAGCTTTTAACAATATTGCTATCCATAGAAATAACATGCTAATAAAGAGAAAGAGAGAGGTCTTTAGTCATTAATGGAAAGGTGGTTGTGTTTTGAAGGGCATGGATGTGTTTTAAAAAATTAGGGTGACCAATATGCATGCATGCATGGGGAGGAGGGCCATGCATCCTTTTTCCCATACATGCATCCTTTTTAGTTCAAAAAGGTGTATGCATGGGTGAGGGGAGGAGGATGCATGGGGCCCCTCACCCATGCACAAAAGTGTATGTAAGTTTAAATATATATATAGATATTAATATTTTTTTGCAAAGCTGGTTGGATGAACTAGCATCTTCATGTATAGTATGTACATTGACATCACATATTATGACAAAGCCAAAAGGGTAATACTCCCTTGTGCAATAGCTCGTAGTTGAGCCCATGGCTATGGACATACTTCTAGCTCTAATCTAACTTGACTGCTTAGAGGATGATAATAAGATATTATTCTCAAGCATAATTATGCATTAGACCCAAAGTTAGCAATTACGAAATTACATGAAAGAAACAAAAATCGGGAGTTGAAATAATAGGAAAGGAATGAGAAGCTACATAGAATAAACAAAATTGATGGTAATAACATGCTCTATGACATCGCCCACTTGATAAAAAGCTACAAGTATTGAATATACAATATGAGAAAAAAAACAAAATGATGAAGACAACTTGGTTTGAACCTAACATGAGAGATTGGATTGAAGAGACAATAGAAAATGCAAATTGTAGCCAAAAGCATAACTTTCAAGCTTTGACAAAACCTTGGTGAGGCGAACGGTTGTCTTTGGTTGTAAGTGTGCTACTAATAGACAAAATAAGCAAGTAGATATGAATGGGAAAAAAATAAAGAAAACAACCTTTCATAGAAGGCAATATGTGAAGGTTGAAAGACCAAAAAAGAATATGCCCAAAAAATTAAAAGGAACAAGCAAATTTTTTTTTTAAATTATTGAGGGCAAATGTCACCAATAATTAAGGCAAAAAAAATCATACTACTTAGTCTTTGTGAGGCTTCTAGTTGTCGAGTTTATCAGTTATGCCTCAAAATTCCATTCAAGGCTAGATTTGTGAATAATAATTTTAGAGGGCCTAGGCACTCCAAATATGACGTGTGGAGCAGTATATGGTGTTTGACATCTACATGCATGATGAGGGGTATCAATAGTCTAGTTATGTTTGGTATGCAATCGGATTGCATAGACACATGCACAGGCACTCAAGAGTCCTCATCCATATTGAGCTTTCGACTTTTAGTTATTAGCTTTATCTCCTCATCAGTACCATTCACAACCTTAGCAAGCTTTCAAATTCTTGTTCTTGTTTCTTAAGCACTCCCTCAGGTACCTAAACACACCATTACAGATTGGTTAGGTGGCACATCACACCATACAAAAATGGGTCATCATAATGCTGTTTAAGTTTTTAGATCCTCATATTCTACTTGTAGAACCTGCACATCTTCATCAAATTGTTTGTATGGATCACAATTTCATTAATATATTTCTTGTCTTTAGGTATTTATACATGCATAGGTACTCAATCCATTAGAGTACCAAGCTCATCCAATATTCAAATATAAAATCATATCTATTTTAGGGTTATTTTTTCACATTCAATTATAAATGAAAATTTTATGCAAATAAATCTGAGTAGAAGATGGGCCAGTCTTTATTTCTTGGGCATTTTTCCACTACAATTTACATCTTCCCAATGGATTGTGCTATCCACTCATTGTATTGATGAGTGCTAGTTTTAGCCTTATATGGATGTCTCTTCTTAGGTAATGTTCCTTCTCTATAGTTTTCTTTCTTTTTCAAACCCTAAATTGAAAGCAAAAAGTGCCATTATACATTGTACACATGATGTCCCAACAACACTCAAACATAGCAAGGTTTAATTCTTTTTTATGTTGGTTCATTGCCAAAAACACCTTGCCACTTGAATCTATCACCAGATTATTCTCATTAAGCTTCTTCACTATGTAGGGTCCACTCCATCAAAAGAATAACTGTTGAGGAGGGCTCTCAAAATAGTACTAGTAGATCAGTATGTCAATTGGTAGAACACACTCCTATCCTTAGACTAAGAAGAAAAGGATATAGTTTGTGCTAGTTTCATATTAAAAAGTGTCGTACATCCACAACTTTTTATCCTAATCACATTTGGTTTTTGACATGATTTTCTTGATTGCAATTACTAACTACTTGTTAGTGCTCTTGAATGGCCATTGGCTTGTGGATGTGTATCGGCCTCCAAGCACCTATCACGTATAAGTTTGCTCCCAAGGACATAGTGTTGGAAAATGAGACTGTATGTTTCCTCAATGCAAATAGAGTAGCGTGTAGCTTGTGCTCCCAATCTAATATTTTTGCTTCCATGGTTTTTGTCAAAATGCTACTCAAAATCTTATTAGAAGAATTGGCTTGCCCATTGCCTCTAGGATAGTAAGGCGTGCTGAAGCGATGGATCACAAAGAACTCTTCTAATGACACCTTGATGGTCTCATTGACAAAGTGAGTCCCTCGACCACTGACTATCTCAATTGGGCATCCAAAGCGCACAATGATATTCTCATATAGGAACTTAGCGATGGATCAAGCATCTACTATGCACACTACTTTGGATTTAACCCACTTTGTAAGGTAATCTGTAGCCACGTGTTATTGTTTGGTTGATTCTATGGCTCCATAGTAAGTTACCTTCCAAGTTTAGAAAGATTGTGGATTTTGTTAATGAGGAAATACTTGTACACAAAGTAAAAACTTGTGAAATGATTCTTCGAAGTGATTTTGTGACTCTAAAGACACTTGACTTTAACATGTCAAGAAACTAGAAAGATCTACAAAAGATCTAGCTCACAAATCCAAGAATCAATCTTCACCCAACAAACTAGTCACCTTGGAAAATGAACCTTGCCTAGATCACAAAGATTAAGGCACACTAAATTTGAATCAAATTACATCAAAATCAGACCCAATTACACCTATTAGACTCAACCAAGACCAATGACTCTACTTGTTGAGTTGGAATGGATTCGAAAAGATTTGATTACAAACAATGTCCTAGTTTTCCACCAACCTTGACTAGATCTCTCATAACTTGAGATTATTGGACAAACAAGTAAGACTTGCCTACATTTCACTCAAATTTTTTCCTCTCTCTATAAGAATGATACTTCAAAGTGAGTTCAACTCCTTATAAGATCCTGCAAACACAATGCGAGATCAATCTCACAACCAATGTCAATCTCTCCTTGTATCTAGATCTTGCCTCACACCAAAGATGACGAACTCCAAGACTTTGAGCTAACTCCCTCCAAGGTCTTCAAAAACACTTGAAAACACTAAAGGACTCCAAAAACAACTCAAACACGATGGATTTGTGTGAAACTATGTGGATATGGCACCAAAATCTCATCTAGATCACACGCAAACTAGATTGGTAATGCAAAATCATGAATTTTTTATGATTTAAGCTACTTGTGAGCCTTCCTTGGCATGTCTCACTAGGTTGGGTGCCCTACTCACCTTAATTCTGTTAAAATCTGAAATTTTTGGACCTTAATTGGATCTACAATCGATCCACGAGAGGTGTTGGATGCCAATTAGATTGATTAATTACAATTCTGATGACTAGATCTAGATCTAGATCAAATATTGCATCTAATTAGCAAGAACAACTTGATAAATGATTAATATGACTCAAGAGTAGCCTCACACATGTGGAATATTGTAAGTGTATGGACAATGAGTAGATATTACAATACATTACTCATTGATAGCATTCAATGCAAGAAATAACAACACAAATAGTGAAAATAACAAGGTATTGCCTCAAAATCAAGATCTCTCATCAAGATTGGATTATTTACATGATCTTTATAGATCAAGTACATTTTGACCTAGTATTATGAATCAACAGGTTTGGCACATGTGGGGAATGCCACATCATCCTATATCAACCAATAAATGCAAGATAAGCCCCGACCTCTTTGAATCCTAACTTGGTGCCATTGCCTCACCATGATTTGCTTGATTTGTGGTGATTTCTCCTAGCTTATAGGAACTTGCAAGATCAAATCCTACTGATATTTTCCAGATATATGCACACGTGGGAACAACCTCTCACACATGGGAACCGTGTCTCATTCACATGGGAATGCATGAGCTATCAATTAAATGGTGCCACATGGCAATTTTCTACTTGACTACCTTCCAACTAGTTCATACTTGAGTCAATCAAGAAAAATTCAATCTAACTAAATCTAGATGCATTTATGGCTACCACCCACACATGGGAATAGGCTCCACATGGTGGGTTCAAGTTATGTACAAATCAACTTAGATCAAATAGCTAGCCTTTTGACAATTTTAACACTCCTCAAAATCTAGCTTGGCAAATCTAGTGTACATCTACATACAACACCAAGTGCATATCTCAACTTTTAAAATGAATCCTTTGGCAATGGTTTAGTCAAGATATTAGCAACACACTCGAATGTTGAAACATGAAGAAGCTTGATCTCCTTAGCTTGCACCTTATCCCATACAAAGTGGCGATATGCTTGGTTTGAGCATGGAAGATTGGATTGGTGGCAAGTTGTTGTGATGCTTGATTATCACAATAAATGCATGGAGTCTTCTCGGCCTTGATCACATGAAGCTCCTCCAAAATTCTTTTGAGCTATAGGACTTCCTTGGTTGTTGATGTCAATGCTTTATACTCGGCTTCACAAGAGGATAGTGAGATAGTATCTTGCTGTTTTGAAAGCCAAGATATCATTCCTCCACATAGGAATGTAGCAAAGGAACTTATGGATTTTCTATCCATCTTATCACCTACAAAATCCAAGTCCAAGTATGCTCTCAAATTAGTCCCTTAATAGACAATGCCAAAATTCCTAGTAGATGAAATGTATCTAAGCACTCTTTTGGCACTTTTCCAATGACATACTAAAGGACCTTGCATATATTGACTCAACTTGCTTACACTAAAGCTTAGATCAGGTCTAGTGATTATTAAATAGATCAAGGAGCCAATAAGCTTTCTATAGAGTGTGATGTCCTCAAAGGTGCTTCATCATCATCAATAGAAACTTTCACAGCTTGCTCCATAGGGGTGTTAGTCCCTTTACAATCTTTCATTCCAAACTTTTCTAAGATGGAAGTAGCATACTTTGATTGACAAATGAAAGTGAAATCACTACTTCTAGAGACTTCTATTCCAAGCATAAACTTAAGAAGTCCTATATCTACCATCTTGAATTCAATAGACAAAGCAATTTTGACATCTCTTATGCCATCAAGATCATTTCCTGTAAGAATGATATCATCTACATAAAAAACCAAAAAAATGATCTTGCCATCATTACATTTGACATACAATGAAGGTTCATAAGTTCTTATCACAAAACCAATAGAGTAGAGGTAGCAACCTAGAGTACTAGGATCTAGGTGCTTGCTTGAATCCATAAAGACTCTTCTTCAAGTAGTAAACTTTGTCTCCATCTCCTTTCTTGATGAAGCCCTTGGGTTGCAACATGCAGATCTCTTCTTTCAAGAATCCTTTTAGGAAACCATTAGTCACATCAAGTTGGAAAAGCTCCCATTTGAAAGAAGTAGCAAGACAATGATCATCCTTATATTAACAAGCTTAGCAGCATGAGCCCAAAAGTTTCATCATATCCAAGCCTTTAGTTTGCAAAAAACCTTTTGCTACAAGTCTTGCTTTGTACTTATTAATGGATCCATCTTGATTATACTTCAATCTATAGATCCACTTACAAGAAAGTGGTTTTTTCCCATATGGAAGATCCACAAGTTCCCAAGTTTGATTTTCCATCAAAGTATCAAACTCAACTTGCATAGCATTTTTCCAAGATTGTGACTTCATAGCTTCTTCAAAACAAAATGGTTCTTCAAGCATAGTAGTCAAGAAAATGAAGGAAGTAATAGGATGAGTGTCTTTGTTTGCTTGCCCTTCTCAATATAGGTGAGCCTAGATGGCTTAAACTTGTGCCTTGTAGACCTCCTTGGCCTTCTTGGATCTTGAGCAAGATCCTCAAAGTCTTCATCACCTTGAAGCTCCTCCTCGGCCTTTTCAAGATCTTTGACAACAATAGAGTGAGATGAGCTCTCATTCACTTTGGAATAATGAGATTCATCAAAGAGTACATCTCTACTTACTTTAACTTTCTTAGAGATGATCATAAATCCTATATCCCTTGCTACAATCACTATACCCAACAAAAATGCCTTTAAATGAAGTAGCATCTTTTTTCTTCCTTACTTCTGAAGGAATATGGACATAACAAATACATCCAAAGACTTTCAAATCTTTTAAATTTGGCTTTTTGCCATACAAAGCTTCATATGGTGTGATTCCACCAATGGCACGATTATGAAGCATCCTCACAAATAGAAAAAACCAGTCCATGACTTCTTGTTCCTTGAAGATATCGAAAGATCCCAATGTGATGTCATCGGGGCATGCATAAATTGACTCATGAGTGAGACACTATAAGAAATGTCCGGTATTGACTTACATAGGTAAATGAGAGAGCCAATAGCTTGACAATATAAAGTAGTATCAAATGGTTCACCATCACCTTGACTACTTAATTTCAGGCCTGTCTCCATAGGTGTAGCAATCGGCTTGCAATCTTCCATCTTGAATTGCTTCCAAATCTGTCCAATGTAGCATTCTTGAGAGTTCCAGCCCCTTCTTGTACAAATTCAAGACCAAGATAAAAGTGCAATAGGCCTAAATATGAGATATGAAAACCATACCAAGATCAAGTACTAAGACATCAATTTGTTGCTCATTACTTCCCTTAAGAATAATATTATCAACATAAAGCAAAATAATGATGATAAAATCTGAAGTATGTTTGACATATGCTAAGCAGAGCCTTTAGCAACAAACTTTGCCTTGTACCTTTCAACGATACCATCGGCCCTGTACTTGATTTTGTATACCCATTTAGAACCAATTGCCTTCTTCCCATGAGGAAGATCAACAAGAATCCAAATCTGGTTCTTCATGAGTGTATCATACTCATCTCGCATTGCATCCTCCAAACATTTTACTCCCTTGGCCTGCTCATAAAAATCAGGTTCTTCCGCAACATCTCCATGAGATGTAAGAGCAAAATCTGAAAAATCAGCATAGTCCACTAATTTTGTAGGGGCACGTGTCTTTTCATGATAAAATGAACTTATTTTATTGTCTTGCAAAGTCACCAACAGCCACTGTGGGACTGTTTTGGACTGTCCAATAGCCATGTCTCTTCTTGCAATTATACAGGTAAGAGTTCAAACTTGTTCATTACAGTAATAATGACAAGTGATGAAGCCAAGGATACCTAGTACATTGATAGTGGTGCGTCCAAGCACATGACTTCAAGGAAAGAGTGGTTTTCAGATCTCAAGGGAACTCACAATGGTGATGAAGTTGGACAAGCTGATGGCAGTTATTTAGGCCATGTTAAGTTTGTCTTAACTTCAGTTGGACCCAATTTTGGTCATGTAGTGACTCGTGGGTCCTTAGGGGTTTGATTTTGTTTAGGGGCCCTATCTTGACTTTTGGAGGTGCCGTATATCTAGTAGGTGGTTAAGCTTAGGGTTTGTTGCCATTTTGGTCATAGCCAGGTAGGGTACTTAGATGCTCATTGTGTATTTCAGCTTTTACATTTGCTAAGCATTGCTTTCCATTTTTTTTTCTTGCATTTCTGCTTTCTCTCTCTCCTTGAGGGCACCTATCCTCTTCCCTCATGTGTCTTGTGGAGATTGTTTGACAGTTAGATCTTGGTGCCTTGACTCTTGTTTTCCTACATGGTATCAAAGCAAATGAATCTACATCAAACTTGTATGTTGGCACCCTACCAAAGAGGATCTACTCTACTTGTGATCTGAAAATTCAGCATCTTGCTGATTTTTCCAAGTAGAGTTTGGATCAGCTTTTTTGTCTCTTGTCAGGTTGAAGGAGGGCGTCCGTCATGGACCTTGGAGGAGCAATTTTTGGTGCCCAAAAGTCAACATCTCGAATCTGTTTTTTTGCAGCGAGTTTTCACTGGTTTTGAGGAGGGCGCCCAAAGATCTGCTTCTAATTTGGATTTTGGAGCCTTCAATACTTTGCTGATTTTTCAGGTTTGCAATTTTGGAGGAGGGCGCCCAAAAAACAACAGACCCTATTTTTGGGTTAGGGCAAATTTGTGGCTGGAAAATTGCAGATTTTTAGCAAGCAGTAGGGCGCTTTCAACAACTCTATTGAAGTGTGTGTTGGTCACACTATTTGGCTTCCTAAATTTTTAAGAAGCTGGTTCATCAAGAACCGCCCAATTTGCTCAAAATCAGCCTGCAGGAACTGTTGGATTGCAAGGACCAGTTATGGATGATCTTGGACAGCCAAGAGTAGTGTCAGATGATCTTGGACATCAAAGAGCAATTTTGAAAACTCTTGGACAACAAAGAGCAGTTTCAGAAAATTAATTACCCATGGTTACACAAATCTTGACCTTTTGCGTCAAGCTAACCTTTGGATTAACGTAATCTCCTCTATTATGACATCTTAACACTTTGATACTAGCATTAAGTTGCTTCTCAACAAGAGATTTAAACTTTACAAAGGAATCATACACTAAGCGTTTCTTTGGCAATAGATAGATCCAAGTGTATCTTGTACAATCATCTATGAAGGTTACATATGCCTTTTAATGAATCCCAAGCCTCCTTGGTCGAGACACAAGATGACACCTCTTTCAAGAAGTCATTGCTCACATTCATCTTGATGCAATGTAAGGCCAATCTATCCTTTCTCTTGTATCTAGCTTGCTCTTTTCCACCAAGAGGTTGATCTTCCTCTTCCAGGACAATGTCATAGATATCATGGAGCACTAAAAGTGATTTCATTCTCACTTTCCAAATGGAATAGTTAGTGGATGTGAGTCTCTCACTAGCTTCTAACAAAAAACCACCCATGGATGCCATAATGAATGATTTTTTTAAACTTGAAATTCACAAAGATTTCACTCCATGGAGTGATCTAAGGTAGACTTCTAGCACTCTAGATGCTTCTAGTCTTGGCCCATTCCAACTAGCACAAAGCTTGGTTGATGGTACAATGAGATCACTACCAACTTCTAGCAAATCACTCCCTAGATCTATGATTTTTGGAAATCACCTCCCTAGAACTTTTCACTCCCTATCAAGATCTGACAAAGATAGGTCCAATACAGACTCACACGTGTGAATAGTACACATGTAGCCAAAAACTCAATTTGATCCAAAAAATTTGATGCTACCACTCACTTATAGCTCGCCCTCACAAGATTAGATCAAACACTCAAATACTTGCTAATTTGGGTGTGTTCTTTGATCATTATCATAGCCTCTTGTACTTGGCTCTTATACCATGTTGAAATATGAAAATTTTGGACCTTAATTGGATCTACAATCGATCCACAAGAGGTGTTGGATGCCAATTAGATTGATTAATCACAATTCTATTGACTAGATCTAGATCTAGATCAAAAATTGCATCTAATTAGCAAGAACAACTTGATAAATGATCAATATGACTCAAGAGCAGCCTCACACGTGTGGAATATTGTCAGTGTACTGACAATGAGCAAAGATTATAGTACATTAGTCACAATGGCCAAACACACAAAGACGTAAGCATAATATAAAAAAATAGAATGCTAAATTCTTGGTTCTCTTGATTCACAGTCTATTTCTACAACAGGAGCATCACTGAAAGGAAAAATTTAAAGAAAGAAAAGCAGCCAGAATTCAACACCTAGCAACGGAAGTGGTCAGGATCAGGATCAAAAAATTTAGCTCCAAAAAGTCTAACTCTTTCAACTCTCTCAGCTAGAGTGGAAGACTCCCAGTCAGCAATGATATCCCTCTAGGCCACAACGATGGCAGTACTTTAGTTAGTAGGCCAACGATCCAACAATTCAGTTAGCTATCAACGATTCAACACTTGCTTAGGTGGTATTATGTTGGATAGCGATGGACTGCCTCACACAAACACACACACAACACACAATGTGCACACCCACAAACACATGCAAATGCACACACAAATACCCATACACACACACACACACTTTATAAACACACACACACACACACACTTTTGAGCTCTCTCATGCACACACACCCTAAACCCTAAATCCTAACACAAACACAAACACAAACACACACACACACACACACACACACACCCACCTAGCCTAAGCCTAAAGTCTACAGCTATAGACTAATCCTAATCCTAATCCACAACCCACACACACACTCTCTAAACCCACACACACCCTCCATAAACACACACATGACACACACACATACACACACACAACACACACACAGCACATGCACATACACTCGCACACACATACACAAAGCCATTAGGGCACGCACACACACGCATGCATGCACACATGCGCACGCACACATGTTCGCCCTCGAGGCACGTCCGACATCGACACGCATCCCGCCATTGCCCCCCGTCAACGACGGGCACAAGCAACTAGTATATATATGTGTGTGTGTGTGTGTGTGTGTTTACACATGCGCACACACACACACTTAGACACACACACACACATACACACGCACATACATACATACATACATACAAATATATATACACTAGTAAAGAGTGCCCGTCGTTGATGGGCAATGGAAACCGACATATGTGACAACCGATGATTTGGAACTTCAGTATGTCATTGACGGGCGATGACGTCCGTTCTAGGTGGTGGCCATTGAAATACGTTTCAGACCATTTTTTTATAATATATCTAAAGATGAAATAAAGCCATTTAAAAATATTTAAGCATTAGAAACAATTTTTTTTTACCCTAAAATTTAGTACTAACTCTTGGAGCTACTTAAACATTATAAAGCCAAAAACAAAATTAAACAAATCCAAAAAATGATTTTTTAGGGTAATCTCTAAACCGTGCATCTATGATAAATATAATAGAACATAACTATATTATATAGCTATAATCATAGTTGCCATGCACATTCCGGAATACGTTTCAGGATTTTGTCCCAGAATGATCTCGGAACGCAATTTTTTACTCATCTTGGGATGGGGGGGTTGATAGTAATTTTTGTAAATACTTTTATTTATTGTAGAAGCCTACAGATCTATGATAATATGTACGTATTGATGGTTGACTGAGTTCTAATGAATTGATTCACTTATTCACTTATTTAGGGTTTAGGGTCTATGCTCATCACACTGTCATGACCGTGTTATGTGGAGGGTTTTTGTAAGTAATTGTTAAAATATGACCTGAATTTAAAAAGTCATAACTACAATATTTTTCTACTCTTTGAGTTGATTCCAGCAAGTATATGCATGAAAATATTTTATTTCAGTTTGATTGAAAATTTTGAAGATCCTATTCAGACTAATTGTTGCTCAATTCTGACGTCGTATGCTTGAAAACGCCCTTCATGTCAGGAGGAACGCCACTAGGGCACAATTAATGGACTACTTTCTGGCATTTTTGAGAAGTGGTCCAATATCGCCAAACGAGCTCCGTCTTGCATGTCGTCTGTTCCATCCAGTGCTGCACGTCGAGACAAACCCACATCAACAAACCAAGCTCCAAGCAGTTCAGTATGCATAGAGAAACATGCGTTCAAGCCAAGAACCCTAAAAGTAGTCCAAGGAATTGTAAAGATATCGAGTTTTTGAGAAATCAATGCATGCACACTCATACACACACGCACAAATCCACACACACACACACACACACACACACACAAGTATGAACTTAAGAACTCCTAGATCTACCATCTTGAATTCACTAGTCAAAGAAGCTTTAACATTTCTTATGTCTTCATCATCATTTCCTGTCAATATGATATCATCAACATAAAGTACTAAAATGATGATCTTTCCATCATTACATTTGATGTACAAAGAAGGCTCATAAGAGCTAATCAGAAAGCCAAGAGAATAGAGAAAATCATGCAACCTAGAGTACCAAGCTCTAGGTGCTTGCTTCAAGCCATATAATCTCTTCCTTAAGTGGCAAACCTTGTCCTCCTCACCTTCCTTGATGAATCCCTCGGGTTGCAACATGTATATTTCCTCCTCCAAGTAGCCATTCAAGAAAGCATTTGTCACATCAATTTGACAGAGATTCCACTTGAATAAAGTAGCAATACAAATGATCAATCTAATGGTTACAAGCTTTGATACAGGAGCAAATGTTTCTTCATAATCTATGTCTTTAGTTTGAAGAAACCCTTAGCAACCAATCTAGCTTTGTACTTACTTATAGACCCATCTTGATTGTACTTTAATCTATAGATTCACATATATGCAAGTGGTTTCTTCCCATATGGAAGGTGTACAAGTTTCCAAGTTTGATTATCTATCAAAGCATCAAACTCTACTTGCATTGCATCTCTCTAAACTTGTGATCTACTTGCATCTTCATAACATGATGGCTCTTCAAGCATTGTGGTTAGAAAAGAGTAAGAGGTAGAAGGAGTTGTGTCTTCCCTTTGCTTCCCTTTCTCAAAGTATGTGAGCCTTGAAGACTCGGCCTTGCTCCTTGTGGATCTTCTCGGCTCCGTTGGAACTTGATTTTGATCTTCCAAAAGATCATTTTCAAGAGGCTCCTCCTTGGGTGTTGCAAGATCTTCATCACCTAAACGATTAAATGCATTTGGAGACAACTTGTAACTTTGAGATTCATCAAAAAAGACATCCTTGCTAACTTTTACTTTTCTTGAAATAGGATCAAATATCCTATATCCTTTTCTATTTTCACTATAGCCTACAAACATTCCTTTGAAAGAAGTTGCATCTTCTTTCCTTCTTGTTTCCAAAGGAATGTGGACATAACATATATATCCAAACACTTTAAAATCTTTTACATTGGGCTTATTGCCAAACAAAGCTTGAAATGGTGAGATCCCACCAATAGCACTACTTGAAAGCCTATTACATAAGTAATTAGCACAAGTTATGGCCTCACCCCATAAAGTGATGGGTAGAGATGCATCAAGTCTTAAAGACTTTGCACATTCACAAAGACTCCTATTTTTCCTCTCGGCTACCCCATTTTATTAAGGGGTGTAAGGACAAGTGAGCTCTCTCTTAATGCCCTCTATCTCACAAAAGTCTCTCATCTTGTTGGAGATATACTCTCCTCCATTATGACATCTTAGAACTTTAATGCAGATATTAATTTTTGTTGGCAGATCCCCTGCTCCAGAGGACCTGTTGTTTACTTCGATTCTTTCTGGCCACTTTTTCAGAACCGTTTCTTGCCTATTATCAGGCTTCATGCATTCGTTAGATAGTTTCTTGATTTTACGATGCCAAACCAGACAGAAGGAAACAAGTAGACGTTGTAGTATAGATTTTCTTTGTCCTACTCAGGGACGTCACTCTTGAACGCATTTACATTCTACATAGATGCAAGCCCAGAATGCTCATTCACAGATCAGCATGTAAAACAATGAATGTTCAGTAGCTTCTATTGCTACTTACTTCAAAAACGGATTGAAATCAGATTCTACACTACATTGAGCTTGCATAATCCACAGAACAAGAAGCAAGAAACTAATCTACAGCATATTAGAAGTCTAAGAATCAAGAAATTAACTAGCCTTTTGATTCTTGGACATCCCAAGAACATCAAGATCTAGAATGTTAGAGAATATGCAAGATTTATGCCACATTTCTAGCCTATTTAGTTTACTTGAATGTTGGCTCCTACATTAATCCACAAGAAAACAAGAAAGCTAATCCACTCTACAAAACAGCAAATCTAATCCACTCTACAGTCCACAACCACACACAAAAAGAGGGAAGGGCAAGATCATGAATGCATCACTCAAGAAATAAGCATGATCAAGGAGCTCAATGGTTGCACCAAACTCGTGAAGGCTCTTCTCATTGCAGCATGGAGTTGATACAAATCACAAAACGCTCCTCTTCACAAAGAGGGAGTCTCTTAAATAAGCAAGAGAGTTCCTTAAGTGGCATCCTAGTGGAATTTCCACATTTCACAAATTACAAATGGAATATTGCTCTCCACTAGAGGTCACCATAAAAAGGTGGCTCACTCTACTATCTTTAACAAGGGTCTACTTGCATTTATTGCATTTTCTTAGAAATACTAGTTCCTACATGGTCATTCCATCTTCCGAGATTCACCATGAGGCTTACACAGTTCTTACTTGTCTTTCCTAGCTAGTATTTCTCGGCTCTCATACTCGGCTCTCAGTCTTCATTAGTCTCGTCTTCTCAGAGACCTCCTCGGTCTAAGGTGAGAGGTGCTCTTGAGTTGCTCTATCCGAGTATCTTGGGGATTCATCAGAATCAGCCAACATCATCCCACCCCTAATGTGTTGCAGGACCCACTGCAACTCATATTGGACAATGTTAGGTGTGTCATCAAAGTATTTTGCAGCCCTAATAGCATCTTCTAGGGTTTTTGGATGGTTCCTATGAACATCCACTTGATAATCTTTTGGTAACCCATCAATAAACATTAACATTTGTACCTCAAGCAGAATATCACTATAAAGTGGATTCAGGTACTCATGAAAATCTTGAATAATTGTTCCAAACCTTTATTCATGGTTAGATGACTCAACTTTTGGAAGTGTTCATAGTCATCTAAAAGTGGTAGAAAATAATCCCTAAAAAGCTTGCAAAAATCATCCCATGTACAAGGTTGATTGCCCTTTGCAACTAAGTCATCCCACCAAAAGGCTCTTCCTTCAAGGAACATGGTGACAGTGGATAACTTCTCAGATTCAGGGAATTGGTTCATGGCAAAGTATTTGCTCCAAACATTTAGCCAAGAACTTACCACTTGTAAGTTCCTATCTTTCTTCTCCCCCTTAAACACTTTCACAAGAGGTGGAACTACATGCTTCTTCTGATTGGCTAACCTAGACTCTAAGTCTTGGTTTCTTTGATTAGTTTCAAGAAGCTGCTTATTAGTGGCTTGAATTTGTTAGTATAAAAGTTCAAGAGCTTGTGCCACATTGGATGGGTTTGATAGATCAAATGTTGGGTTTTCATTGGTTGATCCATTGGGTTTAGGGTGCTCAAATTAGAACAACCAGTGCTCAAATAGAACAACCAGTGCTCAAATTAGAATGATAGAAATGCTTCAATTGTTACATCCAATGCAAATAAAAAGCATTTACTTCATTCATTCAATCTTATTGTTTGTAAGCTCAATCCAAGCCTACTATTTGCAACCTTAATCCAAGCTTAAGAGGAAAACAACAACAAGCTACATTTGCCTTAATCAGAAGCAAAAATGAAAACCAAATCTTTATGTAAACTTCAATTAACTAATCCAAGCTAATGTTTACATAAAGTTCCCATTCCCATTCCAATTCCATTTGTCATTTCAAAAGCAACCAAAGTTTTCACATTTCTCACTATTCTAGATTTCCAAAACCAAGAAACTAGTGTCTAGAAATGGATATCTAATGAAGCTTTATGAAAACTTCAATTTTTAAATCTAATTTTCAGATTCACAGGTCTGAAAATCAGAACTTCAAAATGGCAAAAAAAACAGAATTTCAAAACTTGTTTTATGCACAAAGTTACACTACCATTCCCTGCCTACATTGCCATCTTCATAAAACTAGGAGATAGAAAGGTGTAACTAATAAAGTTTGAATGAAAACTTCACTTTTTAGATCTGATTTTCAGATTTACAGGTCTGAAAAACATAACTTCAAAATGAAAATTAGAACTTCAAACACTTCATTTATGCAAAAAAAACACTAGTTTTGATCAAAACACATAGCTAGAATCAATCTTTTTGCCAAAAAAAGTTTGTGTATGTAGAGGAAGACTTCCTCTAACCACCTACAAATCTTTTTTTAGAACTTTTAAAAACCCAAAGCCCAGTTTAAAACTTCTCTAACATGATAAAAAATCAGCCCCTAGACAATTCTATAAGCATCACTACTATCTTCCAAAGAGAACTAGATTCATTGGGTACTTCAACTACAAGCTTCCTACAACTAGAAAAGCCTATAATCTTCCCCAAAAAAAATTTAGTTGGTGATCTCAATAGAACTTGAAGAAGGTTAGAAAGGTTACCATCCTTTGTCTAGCTTTGATACCACTTTTACAAGTAGAGATGAGGAAGACTTCCAAATCCAAGGTAGAGCTTCCAAATGTCCTCCAAGCAACCTGCAAGCTTCAAGATCTCCCCAACTCCAAGCTAGGATGCCTCCACCTGCAAGTAAGGATCTGCAAGCCTCCAATGATCTCTCCTCCACTTGTGTCCCTACTCTTTAAACACAAATATAGATAACAAGCTGGCCTCAAGTATTCACCACCCAACCATAACTAGATCCAAGCTCCAAGCAAGACCTATCTAGCACCCCCTTGCTAACCATAAACAAATCACAAGCATACCACAACACTCCATAGGATACTCAAGTTCCAAACCCTACTTATGTCCCATACCATAAGCAAGATCCAAGCCTCAAGCATACTACCACAAGAAAGCACTCTACACACTAGTAGCAACAGTAGAGCATAAGCAAAGCAAACAAGAGAGATCTTCCCCTCCCAATGGGTGCCCTACTACCCTCATATAGATGGCCCATGGACCCCTCCAATGCACTATGGAGTTCCATGCTCATCCAATGAGAGAGAGAGAAGCCTAGGGGAGTTAAAGAATCTCCAAGAGCCTCCATAGGCTTATGGAATGTCAAGAGACTCCTTCCATAACCTATGACTCTTTGAATGCCTTTCTTGTGGGAGTTGGGAACTCAATGGACACTTTAGAAGGGCGCTCTCCTCCTAGGTCCCATTGCCCAGGTTGTGCAAGTATACTTTGGTCCTAGACCAATAAAGTGATATGGTTCAAGGTTGAGACCCAAGGTTTAGAAAAATAGTCATCCAATGACTTTCTAACACCTCTCTAGGTTCCATACCTCCATCCAAGGCATAGACACCTACCTATCCTTAACCAAGGACACTAGTACCTTAATCTAAGGCACCTATCCTTAGTACTAAGGGTACCCCTTATCCAAGGGTCACGTGACTCCATACTTCCAACTAAGGTATAGTCACTTGTCTGCCCTTATCCATAGTTCACATACATAAAACCTGTGTAAAGCTGCTGGATCTAGATATTAGACTGAAGCTCACCCCTTCGATGAAAAATAGGGGCTTACTTTATTAACATGAAAGAAAAAAAAGGTACTTACGGCTCTCTTCAATCTCAGATATGTCGTTTTTGTCGTACGTCTGGATGAGTCCCCTAGAAATCTAGGTTTTTCGTTTGGTCGTCCAGGTTGAGCTCCTTGAGCTCTGCATCGGCACTTGGATCCACCTCTGATGTAGAAGCTGCAGGCAATGTTGGCTCCATTTGACTCGCGTCAATTGGCTTGTCACTACTGGCTATCCTTCATTAAAGAGATGAGCTTTCGTTTGGTCACATAGGTTGAGTTCCTTGAGCTCTGCATCGGCACTTGGATTTACCTTTGATGTAGAAACTGCAGGCAATGTTGACTCCATTTGGTCCCGTGTCAACTGGCTTGTCACTGCTGGCTACCCTTTGTTAAATAAGTGAATGAGATTAGAAGGGATGGTTGGCTCAAGTTCATTTGTGTTGTTCCTTTCTAGTTTGTCCCCTAGCACAGCTCTCGACACAAGGTCTCCTGCCATTACATAATAACACAAGGTTAAGCCCTTTTGCCAAGAAGGCCACCTATCTAAGGGGTCCAATAGGAATTAAGCTTGGATCTCCACAAGTTTCTATATGTACTTTCATTCCCTTCATTAATGTATGAGAGATCTATATGAGTTTTTGAGACAATTTAGAGATTTGCCCATTTTGCTTGTATTGTTTTCTCTCTCTAGATGAGCCCAAAAGTGGCATTTTCTCTCTCTACCCGAGGAGAGGAGCTTGTTGGGACTTAGTTTATTTCATGAAGTCTTCCACACGTGTGAAACACCTTTTGGTAATGAATGAATGCATGTAGAATGGTCTTTTTGCCTTAGATCTTGTCATTGATCTTGTATTTCAATCAATAGGTGATCTATAGTGCATAAGCCAAGCTTAGGAGATCAATTTCACACATTAGGACATTCCCACATGTGTGAATTTTCACATGGACAACACTCACTTTTATAGATGATTCTTCCTCTATTGGGAGTCAACATTTCTTGCTCAAGTTTTACTATGGGAATAGCCTTTGTAAAGACTTTCATTGTGGTTTGGGTAATTTTCAAAGTTACGTCTCGCCCTAAGGGCTTGCTGCAGCTTCGCAACCCTTGCCACCAGTGAAGGTCACCAGAGAGACCTGTCCCACAACCTTGATAGTCAAATATTTGAGCTTGATAGATTGTTCCAAGCAAGCAAATAGTGTTTCTGATTTGTTGAATACTTTGTATGCTCTTATTCCTGTATCTAGAAATCTCATTTCTCAAGCTTCAAAATTCTCTTCACTGCAGGGAATTTGAAGCCCCTTTAAATTCAACAAAGAATTGAGACAAACAAAATGATATAGATTCCAGTTGCAAAATTTCTGTGACCTGAGAATAATATTTGGACTTTGGTTGAAGAAAGTTTTCTTTTCAATCTTGGACTATATCCACCCCATGTGGACAAGAATCGAACCTGGGTGGAAAAGCCCAACCCCAGAGCTCTAGTTTCTCAGTCACAAACCTTGCATTTGTTTGGTTCTTTATTGACATTGTCCTATGCTCTACCTCTAGGCTCAGTTACTTCTATGCCTGGAATTTCCTGTAAGAGATGGGTCAGACTGGCTGGAACACCTTCCCAGTGCTTTGATGTGATTAGTGCTTTTATCACTCTGGAAGCTGGTTGCAGCAGTGGGCCTCCCACATTGATGCATGATTGAAGAAAATCTTCAACAATGGTATTTGTGTCCTCTGCTCCGAAGCACCTACTGTGAGCTTCCATTAGCATATTTTGCAAAGCCATAAGCAATCTGCCATACATGACATTAATGAGAGTCACGGTTTAGGTTAGAGAGAGTGGCACAACCAATTAACCTTGGTTATTGCAGGATGTGAAATTTCAGCCAAGCAATTCTTCCATTTGAAACAGCTTTCAACCAAGTGAACTGCACTATGCTCCTAGTACATGCAAAAAAAGCATGTGAATGTGTTACTGTAGAAGGATTGATCACAAAATACAAAGCCCACCTTAGCTTTACTTCCTGGTCTGTCGATATTTCGGTGAAGTATTCTAGAACACCAAACAGCCTGCCAGCGTCAGAAACAGATCAAATTAGTACAATATGCGTGTATCAATATAGCCTTAACCTTCTAACTTTGGGTTCAAGCCAAAAAAGAGATTAAAAATCATAGTTAACAGCACTTGAAATCGATTTAAGGTTCAAGTTCCCAAGCTCGAATCATTCTATTGCAAAACAGTTAAAGAAAGCTGATTTTTTGTCACATCTGGATAAAAACAAGAGAAAAATCGATAGTTCTTTAAAACGAAAAGGTTTCATACAAATTCGAATCAAATTGAAACTTCACTTAATCATTGAATTGTAATTCTTTGTTGCTTTGCTATAGATGCAACTTCTAAGGTCCTACAGAAAATTTGAGGATCATTTTTCAGTCCCATAGAGCAGATATACAAGGAAGTGAGGACTCACTTCTCGACTGCATAATGATCAGCCAAGCTTGCAAACTCCAGAAATTTACTTACAATGAAGACCTCCAAGGACCAACCTGCCCAAAGACTTGGATGACGCAGCAAGCTCATCAGTTGAGTCATGTATGCCGCAGTAAGAACTGCTGCTGAAGAATAACTAGAAGCTTTGGCAAGTTCTTCTAGGACGTTCTCCGCCTGATCCAGAAAAGCATATTATATACTTGCCTAAATTCATCGTGATTTTAGCAAACCTGATTACCAATAACTTACAGAGAAAATGATCTCAATTGTGGGTTGGATGCTTGTTTGCTTAGGAGTTTTAAGCGTATAATCAAAAGTTTGCAAAGACAATACAGAAAATAAGTAAATATGATTCAGAATAGAATGAGGCCAAATATGTTATTGATTCAGAATAGAATGAGGTCAAATATGTTATTGATATAGTCTTTGGCAGATAGACAAAGTGTGCATCACAACAGCTAAGAGAGCATGACTTACCTCAATAGTGGATCTTCTGCAGAGTTCTCCAACTGCAATTGCATTTATCAAAATCCACAAGACAGATAAGGTTTCCTCACACTCCCCCCTCAAGGCAACAACCATTCTTTTGCAAAGCATCACCATCCCTTCAGCCACCTCCCTAGGACAATCCAAAACCAAATGTATTATAAGACATGATCTCTCTCTCTCTCTCTCTCTCTCTCTCTCTCTCTCTCTCTCTCTCTCTCTCTCTCTCTCTCTCTCTCTCTCTCTCTCTCTCTCTCTCTCTCTCTTATCTAATAGTTGTTTGTTTTAGTGGAGACATTTATATGCTCCTTCTAGTGTTTATCACACTTGAGATGTACTTATTGGTATTATATGCCTTTTGGCATTTATATGACATTAATAAATCTCTCTCTCTCTCTCTCTCTCTCTCTCTCTCTCTCTCTCTCTCTCTCTCTCATTTGCGATGTCCATGTCCTGAGCGATGGCCCTGCTGACGCCCCAATCATGGCTGATCCATTTGCACCCTGCTGAATACTTTGCGCCGTGCTTCATCAAATACTGCCTCTGATCTAGCACTCACCTGGCAGGATAGGGGTGCACTTTTGAATACAACAGGGTTTCACACTTGCTCACGTTGATCTCACGTTGATCAGTCATCCAATTCTGCATGCTAACTGCCTGGTTTCCGCCTGCTGTACCTGCCCAATACCACTTGCCTGTCTGCTAGTCCTGAGCTCGCTGATTGGGTAGGGTGGCATCGCTCCAGGTCTGCCACTGTTCTCGGCCTGCTCCTGTGCTCCTGGCCTGCTCCAGCCATGGATACGGAATGGGTCACCACATGTCGAAAAGGCAACAAACAACCATTGCCTTCACCATCACCATCATCGCCATCTTCTTTTCCCCTCAAGGATCTTTCCGGCACTTGCAGTGCTCCACCCCTTTCGGGATTGATGACATTCATAAGTAATCTACAAGCGGATTTGCTTGCACTCAAGGAACGGGTATATCTACTTGAAATGGAAAATACCACTCTCAAGACGCAAATGGCAGCCTTAAGCATTGCTCCGCAGGTGAACCCTGATCCAGTCAAAGCACTGGAGGAGAAAATTCAGACCTTGACAAAAAGTTGGGCTGATATGCTCAAAAATACCGAAGCAAAAAGCAATAAGATTGTTTCACAGGCGATAGAAGGACAAGCCAAATGAGAATACAAATCTGAAAACGTCCGCGTCAAAGGTCTTTCCGAAACCGACCCCTGCTTGTAGCCAAAGAACTTCTGGCCTCACTTTCCTATGAGGAAGAAGAAGGCGTTGTAGAAGCAGCTTGGCACAGTAAGTTCGACTCTTCGTTTGTCTTCATCCGTTTCAAATACACTGATTATTGTAATGAAATTCTTAAGCGTCGTGGACGTCTTAAAGGCAGTAAAGTTTTCGTTTATGAGGATCTAACTGCCTTACAGTGGAAGGAACGGAAGCAGCTCATTGAGGAAGCAAATGCAATAGGAAAAAGGGTTAGTTTCTGGGATGGTCGACATTTTTTGGTCGCCCCATCCGGAATTGATCAATCAGTGATGCCTCCTACGTGAGAGCCTGCCTCCTGCGTGAGAGCCTTTCATTGACGCTTGTTAGAGATTGTTCAGAGTTAGGTAGAGAGTTAGAGCACTGAAGAGATATTTTTCTCTTCTTAGTTAGTTTGGTTTTAGTTATGTTGTTTTGACGGCATTGCTCCGTCTTGGTGCCATCCATTTTGATGTACTTGTTCGTCTTATATGCCTTTTGGCATGGAAAAGACGTTATTAAAGGTTCTTCTTCTTCTTCTTCTTCTTCTTCTCTCTCTCTCTCTCTCTCTCTCTCTCTCTCTCTCTCTCTCTCTCTCTCTCTCTCTCTCTCTCGCTCTCTCTCTCTCTGAGGTGAGTTCGGGGCACGTCAGATCCAATGTTGAGCACTATTGGGGTGAAACGAGGTTGTTCCCTTTCACCTACTTTATTTTGACTATACATTGATGAGCTTGAGGAGGTTATTGGTTGGGATGGTGGTCTGGGTTGTAGCCTTGGTGATTGCCATATTATTATACGATGATGATGCAGCTCTATTATCACTTACCAGTGAGGGACTATAGAGACATTTGGATAGTCAACATGCATTTTGTGTTAGATGGGGATTATAGGTGAACATTTCAAAGACCAAAGTTATGGTCTTCAATAGTTCTAGATGCAGAGACAGGAGTATACCTTTCAGGATCAGCATCTAGAGGTGGTTTCATCTTATACTTATCCAGTCTTTTTAGTGGTCCTATTTTCGGTATGCGGACACATATACATTTTTGGCGATTACCTTTCCATTCCTCTTGGTATTCACAGGCTACTCGCCTCTTGGGTTTCGCTTGGTATCACCATCTCCGACCTCCTAGCAGGCACTCATGAGTTTATTAGGCAATACATTTATCGTGTGTATCTTCGACATACCTGGCAAGGACAATTGGGTGTTAAACCCTACTTCTATTGGAATCAGTTCTTAGAGCTTGATGTATCGGGCTTCCCAGTCCAACCATGGTACTTAGACTTTGGGCTATCACATTGATTGAGATTCACACTGGGACATATCAAAGTTTCTTCACATCAGCTTAAGATTGAGACATGATAGTAGGTACCCCAGGTGATGACAAGATATGCTCATTGGGAGAGCTTGAGACTAAGGAGCATTTCATCTAGAGATGTCCTGCTTATTATGAAATACGTCATCAATATTACTGAAGTTATTCAGAGACTCACATACTACTTTACGTTCTCTCATCGCCTACAAGGATCCTCAGTGTGTAGCCCTTATGTACACAAGATCTCCTTGAAACGAAGAGTCTTTGCTTAGCCAGATATTCATGATATACAGAATCAGATTATAGCTTTCTTCGCTAAGAGGAGAGCTCAGGTGGATTGAGAGACGGATGATGAGGATATTCCTGCTCCTATGAGAGATCGACATTGTGATCAGCGTCAATGTACAGCATCTCATAGATCTGATATTTGGACCTCCAGAGGGAGAGCTTCTATTAGGAGACGACGTCCCAGTCAACACCAAAGTATGAGACATAATGTTGTCAGCGTGCCGCTACTGTACTAGCTCCTTTGATTCCATTGAGCACACATATCACATCCTTTTTCAGTCATCTTAGTTGAGAGCGTTTTCCATATATAGATACTTCTTCTCAGCATGGGCATTGCACTTATTATATCACCTCTCACACTTCCTTATTATGAGAGTAGAGTAGAGATCTATCAACTAGTTTTCTTATCTAGTAAATGTTTGTTTTATTGGAGACATTTATATGCTCCTTTTAGTGTTTATCACACTTGAGATGTACTTATTTGATCTTATATGCCTTTTGGCATTAAAAAAGACATCAATAAAGCTCTCTCTCTCTCTCTCTCTCTCTCTCTCTCTCTCTCTCTCTCTCTCTCTCTCTCTCTCTCAACGTATGTCCATGTGCAAGTGCACGAATGTGCGTGTGTGTGTGGACAAAGCATGAAATACAAGGGTTAGATCACAAAATTGAATATGCTTGACACTTGGAAACTACCAACTATTTTGAACTTCAGATTGGATACCTTTCGAATGATTGTGACATACGCTTGTTATATGACACAACCTTTACACTACAGCTTGTGCTTAGCCAAATGATTACTTTTATTCAATGAGACGACTTACACACAGTAGTCACCAGACCCTAGGGATCATCTGAACCCCTTAAAAATAGCTTGTAAGTGTTTACACCGAATCTCATGTTACGTGAACAAGCACACCGCTAATGGCTATTGTCAAGATGGGCCTCCCTTCACAATGAATGAAAGAGGAGCTTTCCGTAGGAAAAGTAGCTCCACAAGAGAATATGGCAAAAGTCATTCGTGTACAGTTGTTAAGAAGAAACAAGACATGCTTACACACTTTTCTAGGGGATCAAACCAATGTTTCCTCAAACTACCCTTTCGGACCACATAGTAATGTTCCATGCAAACAACTATGTACCCTTTAGGCTTCTCTTTTTTGGAGGTCTTTCTTTGTTACCAAACATCGAGTTCGAAAGTGGCATTCAACCTCCTTACATGTCATGTGCTTACTAACCCAATGTTATAGCCATGATTACAAAAATTAAGCTAAGAATAGTGAGCAAACAATGAGCCTCTATGTTGATGACATAGAAGATCCAAGTACCATCTCAATATCCATAAATGCCATTCAAATAGAAAACCATTACCAATCATCAATTCCATGTAGCACGGATTACGTGGCTTGGGCACATGAGACCTAGCAAGAGACGTCCCCATAGCTCAGATTCACAAAGAGGATTGAAGGTTCTCCAAAACTCTCTCAATGCAAATGAGCCAAAAAATTCATTCATTGAGGGAAATGCCCTCTTAGTACTTCTATTAAAAGATGACAGATTCTAACTAACCCAACTAGCCTATTAACCTCTATTAGCCCTTGTTAGGCCCATTCAGAGCTTTTTTAGGCCCTTTTACATAATTTTGGTGGCTCTCTTAAGGCCTTCAAGCTATTATTGGCCACTTAGTGCCAATTACTAGTACTGCCTAGATTGTATTGTTTATAACTAGAATGATTGCTATATTGAGCTAGTCTAATGAATAGCTATCAGATATGAGACTTTTTGAATGACATATCAAGTGATCACATTCATGAGATGTTTTAGATTGTAGTGGTTTTTAGAGTAATTGTGTCTAGGTTTCCCCTAGGTTTGAGCAAAGATGATCAAATACTTTTGCTTTCAAGACTATCCTTCAATTTAGACATCATAGCAATGTCTTACAAATTATCCATGATTTTCATTGGTAATAGTATCCAATTTTGTTCTATAAGTTTTGACCTTATTTGGGCACATGTAAATTCATCCCGTTTTAACATGAAGTATCCCTAAAAAATAGTTATTGTTCTATGCTAGTATTTGGAGCTTCTGATAGCTATTTATGTAGTGTGGCTCCATTACTACGTACCAATAACTTGACTCCTTGTGGTGTGTCTCATCTTACCATACCATTTGAATATATACCCATAATCGTGAAAGGCCAAAACCATTTGATCCTTGGATCTCCATGGTTCTCTTGATTCCTCTTATTGTACACCACATCAAATGCTCTTTGAATTCATTTTTCATGCTATTATTTTTTTCTTTTTAACCTCAAATCATGTTTCAAAGTTTCTTGATTGAAAAATCTATGTCTTCCAATTCAAGGTGTCGATATGTGGGTGCTCCACCACTAAATGCCTTGCTATCAATAGGGATTGTTGTAAAATAAATCTCAACATACTGTTTTTCATTGAATATGAAAAGAAAATTTCTTTCATAGCAAACCAATTTTCTGGCTCATTACTTTTGATAATTTGGAATCACACAATTTCCTATGATTTGACCTTAAAGTCATGGACAACAAAAGTATCATCCTGCTTATGAGGTTTAGTACAAGTGGTAACATGAAAGCCCAGTTCCTCCAAACTAAATCTAGAAACTATGCGCTAAGACTAACAAGATGTAGAAACATAGGCTGAGACTAATGCTGTTTTTAAAGGATTTCTGAACCTCACTCCATACTTAGCCCACAAGAAAACACCTAGTATTACTATCCAAATTGGTTATCCACTCTTATTACCAAATCTTCCTCTCGTTATAACTAGTCTTTCACTCTTGTAAGCCAATCATCCATAGCCTAAAAAATAACGTCCTGCTCCAATACATTTTCATATATGCTATGAACAATATTTTTGAACTCAATCTTAAAGTCTAGCCATTTGTTTGGCCATACCATAATAAAGAATGGGGTTACTTCTTAGAATCTAGCAAGCTATAAATGCCAAATAAGCTCCCTCAAGACGATAGATAAGTTTTGTCCCGATGGATGCGGATGATACCTTGCCTGATATATAAGGACCAACGAGCATGGAATGACATGGCACAATGCTAGAAATTGATGTACAAATTCTATTTTATGATATTCAGCATGATATAGTTATCTTGGTCAAAAGAAACCTTAAGTAGCTCCAAAGGTATCATCAATGTCCTATTTTATACATCCATTAGAACGTACAGTAAACTTGGCCAAAAGTAGGCAAAAATAGCTCTACAAATGTGGGCACAATCTAGATATGGCAGCTACAATTCAGATGATCTACCATCCTTGCAGGTGGTAAGGCATGTCGTTATTCATAAGGAAAAACATCTTCAAGGTTATTTAATAAAGTCTACACGATTTGTTGCTCATGGATGTGTTCAATATGCAAGTTCACCATAATTCAAACGAAATCACATTATATATTGGACTTTAAAACAAGATGGACACCTCATAATCAAAACTTCAAAAAAAGTTCTTTAATTCACTAGAAAAAATAGACACCTCATAATCAAAACTTCAAAAAAGTTTTTGAATTCACTATTATGATTCTTATAATCAATATATAAACCATAGTTGCAGCGAATCGTGATCACTAGTTTCGCGATTTGTTGCAGCAAATCGCAAAAAATAAATAAAATAAAATAATCCATTTAAAATTTTTTTGCTTCTATACATTGGATGTGGCATACATTGGAGTTTTATTCGCTATTTCAAACAGCAAAAAAATCAGATTGAACAGAAGAAAACCAGTGCATGACAAGATCAACGTTATATGTGAACGTTATTAAGATAAGTGTTTGAAGAAGTGATAAAAAATAGATGATAGATCAAATAATACTGACACCACACTATTGAAAATATGGTGACCTGTGTGAATAAATCAGATCTAAAACATGCTTAATGGATCATTAGATCTTTGGCTAAATTTGGATGCACGTCTAGATTCATCTACAAGCTAGAAATCATGCATCTGCAATACATGAAGATCTGACCAAAGTCACTAAGATATGATATAGTACTGTCCCTTACCGTACAACAGCAGCAGTACACTATCCTTCACACATGTGGATCCAAGTACAACAAAAAAATCACATTCTATACACTAGAACTCAAGATATCATGAGAAATATGAAAGAGATGGACATAGAATCAAAAGAGGAAAGTTCTCCATACAAAATGAGAACAACGAGATGACTTCTCCACACTGGTACAGCTATTTACAGCAGCCATAATGTCACTTGGCCACTTGCGCTAAAATAGCAACTTCTAGGTACTTCACCAAAAACCTAGTTTAACTTGACTAGATGCAATGTATCCACATTAGCCAATAGAAGTAGCTCCAAATCAGACCTTGTCCACTTATATACTTTCTAAAAATAGTAAGGACACTATTTTTAGGCCTTATTGACATTAAATAATGTATCTCTAAGGTGAAATTTCACTTTGGCCTCCAAATTGCCAAATTAGACCAACTTGACTAAACTAAACTAGTTGATATTTTTCACACTCCCTCTTCAACTAGTTTTTTCGCACAACTTTGATCCATCTTAAGAATGATCTCCACTCTAAGAATAGACCTTCTCTCTATGGTTTTATAATAGCTTTCATGATTGATATAGATAATAGTGTCCATATTGGATGCTTCACTATTTCTTACATCAATTTTCCATATCAAGATAAAAAATCAACATAGAATGTAACATAAAATCAAAATGAATGAATTCCTCCATGCTTCTACCTTTGATATCTCTAAAAAGTTGAAAAAAAAACAAGCAATAAATGTGAATAATCAACCAATGCTTGCATCTCTCCTCTATCTTTGTCCTTCCTTGATATGTCTCCACCATGAAAATCCATGAATGAGCCTCCATCTCCATCTTGCCACAAGATATCATCATCACTTGATGACTTGACCATGAATGAGTGATATAATGAGCCTCCCTTGCTTCATTCCCATCAGCAAAACCATCCAAGGATGCTAGTACAACTCCAACATCAAAATGATGCAAAACAATGTAACTAGTTTCAACATATCTTAACAATTTGTACACATTCACATGAAATTGCTCAAACATGAGACTCAACAAGTAAAGTAAACTTAAACAGCACTTCCTTGTTGCTCCCTTGTTTTGCCTTTGCCTTGAGGATCTTCTTAGAACTTGACTTGGAGAGGCATCTCCACCATCACCATCTAAAGAACCATCTTCATCACCATCAAAAATGTTAGATTGATCAACATCAAAAACATCAAGCTTATCCACATTTTCCTCTTCAAAGACAACATCCTTAAAAATGTGAACTTTCTTTGACTTAGGACTGTAAACTCTATTCCTTACTTCACTATAGCCAACAAAGATTCCCTTCAAGAATCCAAAAGATGAGTTGACATAGCAAGTACTACCAAAGATTTCATTTGACTACCAATTGCAAACGAAGTTAGCACACATCAAAGCTTAATCCCAAAATGACTTAGGAAGATTTGCATTCACCCTCATGGATTTAGCTCTTTGATCCCATGTACCACACAAACCTCTTTGAACTTTGTTGATAGGTCTTCATTTGCCAACTTTAAGCACATGATCTTCATGTTGAATTGACTCTCTACAACATTCTTGAACTTGAGAAAAACATCAAGGACTTCTTTCTTACTCTTTATAAGATAGATCCAACACTATCTATTAAAGTCATCAATGCAAGTCACAAACATCTTTGCTCCTCCATTACTCAAAGCACTAGTACAGATTTAGACTTGGACTCATAAACCTTCTTCAAAGATTCCCAAGCCTCACTAGATGTTGTGCACTTACCAACTTCCTTGAGTCACATTCATCTTGATCACATGTGGAGCTTTCTTTGCCCTCTTGTCATACCTCAATTGTTCTTGAGGTGCCAAAGGTCTCTCCTCCACACGTACAACTCCATTCTCACCTTCCAAGTTGAATAGTTGTTTGCGGTAAGCCTATCATTGCTTTCCAACATGAAGCCACTTGAGGTTGCCAATGTGCAATGATTGATCTTCTTCTTTGACCCTGCTCCAATGAACCTAGCACTCTCTTGAAAATCAACAAATGATGACAAGAAGAAATCACAAAGATTTGGAAACAATGTAGCCTCTCCTTTTCTCTCTTTTAGCAAATCTAGCACATACTCTGTTCTACCTTATCTCTCTGTGTGAGTGTCTTCCCCCCCACCCCTTCCCTCGTTGCTCATAATGGGTATACCTATATTGCAGCATTTTCATTCTAGTGGTGATTCTCAACATCAACAAGAGCTCTGTTTATTGTACTTAGCATTCAAACTTTTTACATTTGTACTTCAAGATTCACGAGGAGTAAATCACAAAACCATAAAGCAAGGTTGGTACTGGTGAAGACTTGTCAAGAGCTCTTGCTCTGTGATAGTTGAGCAAATATCTGGAATATGTGCAGTAAGCACAGTGGGAGAGCTTCCATGCATGAAGAAGGATAACAATTTAATCACCCGCCCAGCTTGCTCCGATGTGATATTACCAGAAATTTCCCCCGTGATTTGAGGTAGCAGTATTGGCAGATAGGCAGATGGATCCACAAAGTAACCCATAAGCTTTGCACATTCAAACATCTGCAAGTTTCATAAGTAAAGGGTGAGCAATTGGGTAGTGGGTATGTTCCTATCAGCACTATAAGCTCATAAAAAGTTCAAATTCCAGCTCTTTTATCAAAATAAACCTACCTTATCAGCAATGAGTGAGTCCTTTGAGCCCTTGATCAGCATGATGACAAGGGGCTGCAGATGCATGGTAGAATGCTCCTCAGCAAAAATCAGAATTGTATGTAAGAAGTTGGCTGCTAGGCTTTTTGTTCCACATGTCCATGCTTGCAGATCAGCACCAATTGCATGTAACAGAAGACCAAGGCAACCCCTGACCATGATCCTTGCCCCAAGACATGGCCTACCTGCATGAATAAAACGGTCAGAATACTATCCAAGATAAACCAAGGCCTTTGGTTCAGGCATATAAGCCGTTGATGCATATTAGCAAACTTTGGACTATTTTCTCTTTTATATCTGAGATTCTGACTCAAACTAATTTCTCAAAATTGATGGTTTTAAATGGCTTTATACATTTGAAGGGTGGAGGTAAGGGTTCTCCCGCAATCACAGTGGGATTATTAGATGTATCTTCTGGTAGATAATGTTTCACATCTGCAACATCGGATTCATTCTCTATCTCATACCTGTCCACCATGGCTATACATGTACACAATGAGTACCAGATCTCATGAATCTGCCAAGATTATTAAATTAAAAAAGAGGGTTATTTCTTGACATCTATTTCAACTGCCTGATATGGATATTTGATTTAACAATGTAGTACATTTCTCACAGGAAACAGGAAACGTCTGTTTGTAATGCATGATCAATTCTAAATTCTTGCATCAACTTATATTATGGTCATTCCATCTCTACTTTTCATTCCTCTATACCTACATTTCAATAAGTTAAGGACTCGGTCTTGAGCCATTGTAAGAAACATGCATGAACAATTGAGACTGTTCAAATGTTTGAAATAAGTTAGGAATAACTTGAATGGCTTGAGTAAATTGAAAACTTTTCTTTCCCGGTTGCCAGAAGCTATGACATTAAGTTGTCAGCTTAGTTTAAACACCCATTATTCAAAACTGATCTTTTCGCATTTTATGACACAAACAAGCATTGAAACCAAATTTCTCCATTTAATGTACATAACTCATCCAATGAATACAAAACCCATCTTTGCTCTACAAATGATTATATGCCTTTTAGCAAAAAACAAGCTGGATAAAGACATTGTGACCTATACTCCGCCAGACTAATCTGTCTCCTCTCGTGAAATAAGGTTCTGAATTTTCAGTGTAAAAAATCAGGGGCAGAATTTTGTCTGGAAAGTTTGCTTAATTTGAGGGACTTCCTCCAATTTGCCTGATCATATGTTACAAATTTCGTAAGTTCAGGTAGAAACTCAGACTTATGCTGGAAGGGCCTGGGTGTGTAAAACCAATTGCCGCAAGTGGTAGACCAAGTTCTTCCCACCTCAATGAACCTCCCTGAACCATAATGACATGGGGCGCATGTGTGTAATCTTACACAACATTGCTCACAATCAATACAGCCCACAGGGTAAGTTATTCAATGCATGCTACTATGGGACTGTGTAAATTGTATGTACTCATGGTCGACAGAGCATGGCACACAAGGCACTTCCAACCAGTCAATTTCTAGCTTTTAGTAGGTAAATTTAGTGGACACTTGGAGGTGCAATAGTCATAATTTCATCATAAGCTTTTACATCATTGTATTCATAGTCAGACTTTTATTATTTTCTTTGAACACTATAGAAACCACAATATTGGCCATGTTCATGAGGGTGGCAATCTATAGCAAGGAGTAATAAGAATGTGTCAATAGTTCTTCCCCTTTAAGTGAAAATTTCCTGCAACAAAATCAGGATACCGTTAATAAGAAGCGAGGGATCCTCGATAATCACTCAATCTAGTAGAACATGTCCAAAAGCTTCATACTTGTAAACGTCAAGCACAAAAACAACTTTCTAGATTCAATGTTTCAAATTAATAAACAAGATTGTCCACCAATCTCTCACCCATTTGGTCTCGATACCATCTAAAAATTCCTATTGACTTTCTCTCCCCCATGAAAAAGGTCATTCAATAGTCATGCCCAATAGGCGCGCAGTCTCTTCAATGCGATAGTTTCAATATTAGGTTGTAATTAAGCTACTTAGTTAGTACTAAGTTAGTACTAACTATCAATGGTGATGCCATTGTAATTTCTTGCAAATTTAATCCCACTCCAAACCCTTCTTTTCATAGATTTTATGCCTGTCAAATTTGAGTTGAATTTGAATATCTGCATTTTACTGGAGATTTGTCAATATTCAAATTTTTGCAGTACAGATCAAAATTTGACTTTCTGCATTTTTACTCAGGATTTGAGTACTAGAGATCTACCATATTCAAATTTTGCACCTCAGCACAATTCGAATTTCCAGACAATCCAAATGTTCGAATTTTAAGATTCAAATTTTCAAGTATTCGGACCAAGACTCAATTCAAATTTTATTCGACAAATATTCGAATAAGAATCGAACAACATTCAATTCGGATTTTATTCAACAGATATTTGAATCAGATTCAAACAATCTTTGATTCGAATTTTATTCAAACAATATTTGAATCAGACTCGAACATCTTTGTTTCGAATTTTATTTAAACTTTATTCAAATGTCACAAGTGTCAAATCTATCTTGTCTGAAGTACTCCTACATAGGTTTAAGTACTACCCTCTGGCAAAAACAGAACATTGTTCCTGGCACATGCCTCAGATGAGTTTTTGATGGTGTCATGTATGGAAACCAAGTACATATTAGTTACATCTCAACCCTTGGATCTATATTATTTTAAAACAGTAGGATTTATGGTTTCTCTATAAATAACAGCAGTCGTGGAGAAGTACAATTTGGTGCAGCCATAGCTATAAGCTCTCCAGCCGTAGACCTGAAATTTCTAAGCAGTCCTTGGAAATTCTTCTGCCCTATGTTGCTCAGAATAATAGCACACTATTTTGAGCAATTTTCTCAGTGATCAGTCCTTAGACTTAGACCACGATCTTGAGCTCTATCATTCTCAATTTTAATAGATTCAGCTCAAATTATGTACTTTCATAATGTTATAAAGCCTAAATTCAGCATTTCAGTTGAGTACAATAGTTTCTGAATTGTCAATTTTCTGCTTTGTAGCTTACATTGTACTATTGTAACTAGTCTAAAGCAATTATTTTTGGGCTATTGGTAATTAGAGGCAAGATTCAGGGAATTTATTGATTCTATTCCAACACTGAGCATTAATCTCAACTTTGTGCATCCAAATTTTCATTCTTTCCAATAGTCATGAGCTATGAATTTGGGCTTATGTATGTGAAGAGAATCTACAAGGTGAAACAATCCATCACATGTGTACAAGAGGGTGAATGACTTGATTATTTAAGCCACGATTGCAATAGTTCAAACTTGTAAGTTGGGCATTTTAAGAGTTCTCAAGTTTAAGAGTTATTGTCAACAAGGTGTTGCAATACTTATGGGCCATACATTGCACAATACTTTGGGTCATGAGCCTCTAGTATATTCTTTGACATTATTCTTCATGCTCTGGGCATTGTGCCCCCATTTGACATGACTTGGAATTCAGTCACTATTCTTTCTCGTTGGGTCATTCTAGGTCAGCAAGCCTGCTTAGATCAAGTTAGTCAACTCGTTAATAAGAGACTATTATGGAGTTCATTGGCATCTCCACCGCTTATGGTTGTCCTTCATTACTATATTAGCATATTTGCATTCTCCTCTTTACTATGTGCATAATTGCACTAAAACATGCTCTGGAACCTTGTTCTAGAATGCTTGTTTCATACTACGAAATGATAATATTAATATAGGCTCTATTCTACCTGTGCACATTTAGCAAAGGGGGATCGTTAAAAAATTTTCTTTACATGTGAAGATTCTAAACAAAAATAGCAACAAGGACATTGAGATTCCCAGCATCTGACAAGCATTTTGGTGGTTATGGACAAAGAAAATAGTGATCAGAGTTTGGGGCTGGTAGGCTTCTTCTTTTTGCATTTTGTGAAGGCTACAAGCATCCATTTTTGGTGATTTTATATGCTAATCTTCTTTGCATTAGAGCTAGCTACGTTCCTTTGTTGTACTTTTGCATAGGAGGTTGATACAAAGTTGGACCATAGAAGCAGGGATGATTTCTCAAAAAAAATAGGCATCAAAGTATGTTACAAGTTTTTGATAGCAATAATTTTGGAGTTATTCCTAGTAGGTTGGTATGGAGAATGAGGCCCTTGGATGTCCTTCTAGTCTGTTATGAACACAATCACAGATATTAGCAACAAATGACAACAATGGCCAAAACCCTACAAGCAGTAGCTAAGCATAGACGAGAGATCTTCCATGAAGAGCCGGGCAATACCTGTTAGAAAAAAAGAAATACAATAATCTACCTAATGACTGGACGATAGCACTATATATACTATCTAGAGGCCCCTAGTGAAACCTTCTAGTGATTAAAATTAGGGTACATGGGTTCCATAAAAACATGCCCTTAATGGTAATTGGCCCAGTACCTAAAGGTATGCTAATTAGAGCAACTAGTAATTAGGGTTAGGTTGAGGACGAGACCATAACATAGTCTATGTTCAAGGATCTACATTCTAGCAAAGGAAGTTGCTAGATTTTTATGAAAAAAGGAAAAATTGATGGTCACACATAATAAGTGTCTTCTTGGGAGATTAATTCAAGAGGATTCCATTCCTCCTCTTTTGGATCTTGATGTCTCAATGATTGCCAAGGGCTTTGAAATCTTGTTCTCTTCAATTCATGCATCTTGTCTTCTTTATCTTGATTTAGTAGCTTGCTTATTAAATTTTTCTTTGAATCATATTTACAATGTTGCTTATTGTCTACATATTTGGAGTGAGGAGATGATTCTCCTAGGTAAATTATGCAATCCCTATTCATATTGTGAGATCGGGTTTCATAGCTCATTCTAGGATGGAAATTGGTGGTTCCTTTTGTTCTTTCAATAGATGAAGAATCTTCAATGGACTATTGAATTTTGGGGTATAATTTTATATGGTGGTGGAATTGGATCCTCAATAACATGTTGCAGAAAGGCATAAGCCCTCCTCTTGAAGGTATGACAATGGAAGAAAGCTAAACTAAGAACTATCCTTACCATTCTCAACACTTTAGTCTCAATGAGTGCTTTCATGTCAATGAATTATCACAAAAAACATACATCTTCCTATTGATCTATAGATTTTCATTGTTACATGTGTAACCAACTAAACTAGATATTTACTTTGAATGCTCCAATTAAGGTAACAAGGACTTACCGTTTACCTAACTCTTCCATCAACGTAAATGCAAGATCTTGTATTTCTGGGTTGGAATCATTCAAAGCACTTACAACATACCTACAAACAAGCATGAAATAAAAAGCTCTGAACTTGTCAGTTGATACTAGTCTACAATTTGAATCAAAGACCCACTTGTAGAATAACATAAATTCACAATATACAAAAAAAAGGTTATGGTTCACCAAACTATCATGCCGCAATATCACTCCCAAGCTCTAGAATGAGTACAAAATTATCAACTCCAAATATGACTTGTGGAACCCGAAAAGAAAATCCTTCTATGGATACTGTCAGTATTGTGCAAGTAGCAGTCTTAGGGGGTTATGTTTTGATAGGTTACACAAATTTGCTAAGGATGAGGAACCACCTAAAGATGATATGAAATTTAAATAATCTTAATATTAATGCTTGATGGGATGAGTATTAGGGGATTTCAAGCAAGAGATAATGAATTGTAGAAAATAAATTAGTAAGCATATCAAGAATGCTACTTACGGCAAAAGCCGAACCTCATGCTCCTTTCTCTCACAAAGGTTTTGCAGCCAACTAGTTATCGTTTGAAGGAGCTCCCTTCTAACTGACACATTTTTGTCTGAAGCAAGGAGTGCCAAGTATTGAGTCTGCAGAATGAGGCTCTGTAAGCAAAAAAAGCATGCATAGAAGACTAAAAAGTGTCAAAGAAATTGTTTTTGAGCATGTTGAATTAAGATTAGTTAATAAAGCCAATCACCTACATCACAAAAGATAATTATATTTACCTTCTAGCAAGAAACAAATAGAATGCACTCAATTCTAGAATTTCTGTTGCGCCAATCCAAATCACAAGTAGAAGAAAAAACCTCCAAGTATGATGTTTATATAATGTTATAGCTTAAGATAAATAAAGGTTCAACATTTACCTTAACATCGGGATGATAAAATGCTCGTATAGGAATAAGGTTTGGATCTTGAAACGCTGTCAATTTGTAGATGCTCTCATGAGCGCCACAAAGAACTAACCTAATATTGATAAGCACATTCAAAAAATTAATATTGAGGGGGTAAATAGCCTAAAATATTTCTATCAAATTTTTTTTCAGTTCTTTGATTATTACTTTCTATTGATCCTAGACTTTTATGAATCTTTGTACTAACAATACTATCATTTACAATATGAAACTAGTGGTTTGCCTACATAGATTAGAATACCAAAAGCATCCTTTCCCGAAGCGCATATGATGACCGAGGTGGACATCCACGATAACAGTAACTAAGAGCACGTGAATGTTACTAATATCCAAAAATATAGTGCAGAAACCAAAACCTCATTATTACAGCGTTGGAGGCGCTTTAGACGCTCTCCTAGTTACCACACATACTTGACATGTACTTCTTTTGTCTTATATGCCTTTTGGCATGGAAAAGACATTAATAAAGCTTTCTTCTTTCTTCTTCTTCTTCTCTCTCTCTCTCTCTCTCTCTCTCTCTCTCTCTCTCTCTCTCTCTCTCTCT
This sequence comes from Diphasiastrum complanatum, assembly GCA_029204225.1. Lineage (NCBI taxonomy): Eukaryota > Viridiplantae > Streptophyta > Lycopodiopsida > Lycopodiales > Lycopodiaceae > Diphasiastrum > Diphasiastrum complanatum. Next base: position 83,136,236 of record CM055093.1, on the reverse strand, counting down.
CTCTCTCTCTCTCTCTCTCTCTCTCTCTCCCCCCCATTGTACTTCCTAAAGTGGAGAATGTAAGCATTGTGACCTTGTATATTAATCTTTCTGCAATGTAGATATGATTGGGGAATTTCTTTCACTTATGCAATTGTCAAATGGAAACCAACAAAACAAAAGACATACTAGATCACACTTGAGCAAGATGGGCCTCAAATGTGAGCAAACTTGTAGCACAACACCAAGGACAATAATAGCAATATGTTGGTGCAAAAAGAGAACAAAAGATGCCTAGAATAATTATAAATATTGTGACATGATGAACGACAAGCAAGTAGATTATATGAATAAGCAATCAATGGTTGGTAGTAAGGCTGAACTTTCAGTCATTCAAAATAAAAGCAAAAAATATAAGTTACCCTCAAAATTAGCATGAGAGGAGATCAACAAGAGAAGGAGATGACTGAACACAAACTTGAATCTTTAAGCAATCTACTTTCTAACAATTCAATTCTTATTTTTAAAAGAAAATTTCTAGGAACCATTCCTAGGGTACCATAGGAACAGTATGGAATGGTTCTTAGGAACGCATTCCCAGGAGCACGTTTTATACCGTTCCTCGGAACTATGCATGTCATAAATGCACACTATTGGTCATATAGTCGATACAAACAAACAACACAGACACTTGATGAGTGACAGAGTTACTAATAAGCAAAATACAAAGTTCAATGATGCTTCCCTGGTCGGACTATCTCACGGCTATTTAGTCTCCTCCTTACATGAGCCATCATCCAAGAGTCATCATCGGCTTGGCATGGGAGGGCATTTATACTCTTCCCCCCACCTTGTGAATCCTCGGTTAGTGATAGGTCCATAGACCTACTTACCTCCACTTTGTACCAACCTACTACCTCCTCAAGTGTCCACCACGCTATCGCTTTAAGTTCCTCGTGACACAAGTTATTGATGTGTGTCACAATTGACCAAGTACGCAATGAATAAGACTTCCATAACTTACAGCCATGGGATTAATGACTATCACAGTACATAAAATAGACATCACTTTCAACAATTGTCTCATAGAGAGATGAACTACTAGTACTTCCTTTCACTTTGGACAATTGAAAACCTAGCTACAAGAGGTCTACTAAGTTCTTTGGGTCCTCATATAAAGATGCGCCATTGTGAATAATCCGCTATTGTGATAGAGCCTATATTTCCCTCTGACAAGAAAACAATACATGCTTTTGGAAGAATGTTTTCTATATTTAGAAAGATGCACTTATGCTCCGTGGTTTTGATTGGCAACAAATATTATTGTACCTTCTTACTAACCAATATCTAGTTGAACAAAGTATCATGTTAAATCTAACTCAATATCCATATTTTTTCCAAGAAAAACTTCATTCTTCTAGCTTTTACATGAACACTAGTTATTGTACAAAGTAAGAAACTTGCATGAGCAATATCCATATTGGGTGGGGGGTGGATACCTATGAATCGCACGTATGGCTCCCATGCGCACTTTGGAATGATTATGCGATAATGAATGCAACACCACTGAAACAAGTTGCTTTGAAATTGGTTTTAACTTGTCCTCCATAATTTCTCCCAATAGCTCCAATGCAACAAACGCTTCCTGATAAAAAATTTGCAATTTTATATTCAAATTTTGAAACAAGTTGCTTTGAAATAGGTTTTGATTTGTCCTCCATAAATTCTCCCAATGAATCCAATGCAGAAACATTTCCTAATAAATATATTGCAATTTTATGTTCAAATTTTCCATGCATTCAAGAAATGGTTCTTAAAAGAAGCAATGTCCACATTTGTGAAAAAACATAAAGTTTTGACCTTACTAGTAACAGTATTTAACCAATGTGTTCCATAGCAAAGATTCAAGTTTGGACTTTAAGAGTAGCATTGCATATTGTTCAAATGCCCCTTTAGAAATATGTTTCTCCTTTCAAAGACTCAATTATCACCAAAACAAGTGACTTGAATGAAGGGTGATGGAAAAGTACCAAAAGAACCTCTGGGCAAGAATCATTGGCTACTGCCATCAGCGTTGAAGCAACATTAGATGCAAAGGGGCAGATAAATTTGTTTGCTGCCTTGATCAATAGACGTAGGAGCTTTGTAAGCAACACACGAACTTCTTCAGATGGTTCCACTACAACACTTTTGTATTCTACCTGCCAAGGATGAAAATTTTCTTTCTCGATAACTTCAAAAAGACAACAATGCAAGCAAGTTGAACTTTCAAGTACAAAAGCCTTGCCAAGAAAGAGCTTGAAATATAGGTATTTTGTAAAATGGTTGATGTTGTCTTCAGCCCAATCCACTCAAGAAAATAACTTTCTAGCCCAATACGAAGGGTCAAAAGGCTGATATAATAAGCTATATCTTACGTGGCCTCCTACAATAATAGTGTTAGTACTCTTTATATATAGTTATGCTCTTTGAAGACATAGTTTGCCTAGTTATGAGATCTCCAAAGTCTTAATGCAAATGTTTTAGGATTGCATATGCTAGTGTGTGAAACAAAACAATTCAAATTGTGTCACATGGGAACTATCAAGTAAAACATCCCATGGATTTCTGTATATCCTTTCGTGAGTTCAAAGTAGGCAACAACATATTTTTGTTTGAATTTTATATTTAAGAACTAACATACAGCTTTCATTCTAACGTAGTACATGTTCCCATCTGGCAACTGACAAAGACAATGTTCGGGAACCAGAGTTAAAATCTGATGGGCGCTCGGGAATGGGTGACATGCCACAAACGATGAATGGCTCCTTGAACAAGTGAGAAATCTTTGTTGGGTGCCTAGGAAGGAGCAAAGAGACATGCTCAATGAACCAAGGCAGGGTCTTGGTGACATAGTAAGACATCACAAGCAAACCATGAATTGATAAATTCTTCAATGAAAATCTGGTCAATTGCATAGTGGATGGGATATCTATCATCATGATTGAAGAAAGTCTATCAAGTTCAAGGGGAGAAAGGTTGCATAGATCCTAAAATAGATTGGAAAGTAGATGAATAACTGCTACAAGTAAGAAGATAACATGAAATTGGGCGGCTGCATTTACTAATAATTTCTTTTTTGCTAAATCTTCATTCGACACTACCACCAATTCATTCACACTTGTGTATATAGAATAACAACGTGCATTATTATCACATAGCCTATGCGAAGCTGATCATGCTAAGCTAGACAACAAGAACATATTTATGGACCATATTGGAGTTCTAGATGTAGAGAAAGAAAACCTGAAATATAATTTTCTCCCATTGGTACAACCAACTGAGTGAATGTACATAGAGCTTGGCAACTGCCATTGACCAATTCTTCATCCATTTGAGAGATTATGGAATATCATGACGATTTGTAAATGTATTACGATATTTGTCCTCACGGATGTAACACTCACATTTTGTTAGCGATCATAACCTTATTAGAAACAAGAACATATGTATGGACCATATTAGAGTTCCAGATGTAGAGAGAGAAATCCAAAACCACAATTTTCTCCCATTGTTCCAGCCAACCGAGTGAATGTACATAGAGCTTGCCATTGACCAGTTAGTTGTTCATCCATTTTAGAACTTATGGAATATCATGAAAATCTGCTAATGCCTTAAGACATTTGTCCTTATTACTATCTCTCTTTACATCTTCCTAGCAATCATAACCTCGTTAAAAACAAGAACACATAACCATATTGGAGTTCCAGACCAATTCTTGAGACGTTTGAGGAATTATGGAATATCATGACAATTTGTAAATTCATTAACATTTGTTTTATACCATATCCAATAGATTATTTGAGTAGAATTTCTATATAGGTGGTTCACATTATAGGACGCAAAATTTATATTACCATCAATATCCCAAATTAGCAAAATATGTATACGCACTCATCCACCATCATCTGTAACTCAATATTGGGTGATGTATGGGACTCACATTTTTACATCGCAGTTTGAAGTACTTGTTTGATTATAGGTACCATCTTTGATCCTAAGAGATTACCCTATTCATCTAATATAACCTACCTCTCCACTTTCAAGTGGAATGTATGTGCTTTATTGCTAACAATTTCCATGTGTGAGCAATTCTGAAGCTTTTAGTAGAATCGGTTCTAACTTTTTCTCCTGGGGACCTACTGCATAAAATCACAATTGAATCATACCTCAGGAGAAGTTGCATTCTGCACCGCTTCAAGAGGTAGGCGCTCAGATATCACCGGAAGAACATAAGGAAGCAGAGACAGAACATTCGTAGTAAAAACCTGCAAAATACTACTTAAGGAAATCAGATTAGAAGAAAGCAAGATTTTTGAAGTTGAATGACTTTAACCCTTACTTCATTGGGAAAAAGTTTATAGGGGCTTTAGTTTCATTGTACACAATCAAAGAGCTCTTAAACTAAATGTGTCATGTTGGCTTAAGAGGTACAAGTAATATTGCTCACAAATCCCAAGCCGATTCCATCTGAAATAGGATAATCCATTTGGTGTGATTTTGACAGATGATGGAAGCAACGTCATCGAAGCCCTAGCACGATGCCTACATGCTCGAAGGAGGAGATAAAGTAAAGAACAAGATATATAGTGATGCCATGAGGAAAATGGAAGATGAAGTAAGATAAACATCACATTTGGGAGCACATTATTATGGATTTGAAATTGGCTTTGCAGGACCATAGTTACCCTAGTGACACATCGAATAAGGGGGGCAAGGGTTGGTGAAATTAAGATTCCTAATTTTTTCAAGACAGTGTGTGCTACATTAGCGTTGATGTATGTTAGATGATCTAAACAAAGACAAATTTCAATGTTCCCAAAATGAGGTCTGAGTTAAATCATGATAAATGCATTAAACTTGTGAATGAGGGTTGTAAGACTCTTTGTTGATGAAAGAATGGGTAGTGGTGCTTGTTATGTGTTGTTATCTTTGTTGAAGGAAAAAGCTAGAGATGATTTTGTATTTGTGAACCCATTAGCTCCAATTTAGATCCACTCCTTTGGTTTACTTGTTGTCAAATGTGATGCATTCTTTCATTATATTGTCAATGGTTAGGAATTGTATTTTCCAACTTAATTACTGGCTAGTGTTAGTGTTATGTACCCGTAAGGGCACACAACAGGTTACCTGAGGTAACGGTCTCATTATATGTGACATGACACTGGTCTAGAGCTATAGATCATTTGGGTGCCACATGTCAATGTTCTAATGGCATGGAGTAACCCAAAGTTGTTAACCCATGACAGTGCACGTGTTACAACTTTTACTCCCTGTCCCGGTTGTTTACTGTTTTTACTTATAGATGTACTTCTTGTAAATACAGAAATGGCTAAGTCACCAGCCTGTGGTGACCTTCGTAACAGAAATGTAAATAAAGCTGTTAATGATGTTTCTGAGCCTCAGAGTTGCATGTTGCTTAAGTATAGGGTACTGGGTCATTATTCGGAATGGCTCGACTGACCTCCTAAAAAGTAGGAGTTGACTAGTCAACGTGACACATGTCATATGCTCACTGGGACACTTGGTCCAGTGAATGAGTGACACATGTTAGCCTACTCACTTGCCTATTTGTGAGGGTACTGCCAAGTGGCAAGTGTCGACTGTGCATGGAGTTGGCCATGTGTCAAGATTTAGGAAGGGTCAGGGTTAACGGGTGCTTGAGGATTTTGGATAAGTGAGCCTAGAGAGAGGCATTCCTCATCATAATCTATGCAGCGAAGGCTGGGAGGAGACAAGGCAGCCAGCTCCATCTTGTGTTAGAAGTAACTTGATGCTTGTATGTGCAGGAAATAAGCAAGGTTTAGGAGAAGATCAGAGAGGGAGTCTGACATTTGGTATCAGAGCCAAGGTTTGCAAGTTTTGGAAGCTTGGGACAGCAAAAAACAAAAACGTTCTAGAGAGAGAAAGGGAGTTTCTTGCTCATAACTTTTGATTGAGAGCTCAAATGGCTATGGGATCTGTTGCAAACTGTTCCTATTGTCAAGGCACAGTAGATTAGTCACAGGAACCAACCCCAGCGGCGAGTTCCAAGCGATTTCAAGGATTTTCTTGTAGCTGGTGGGCGCTGGCAGGCTGAAGAGTTTTTTCTTCGTACCTTTCCGCTCAGTTCTTGGATCATCCTCAAATTCTGGGAGTCTTCTAGGCAGACCTCAAGGGCTGTAGTATGCAATTTACAACAAGGAAAATGGAGTCCTATGGTGTTTTTTCAAAATTTGGTTCTCATACATAGGTGCAAAACCAGCTGAGAAGAAATTGCTTGATGATTGGGCAATCCTAGCCTAAACCGGACTGTTAAGGGTTCATTGGAAAGCCAGCAGGAGGGCGACCTTCTACAAATTGACCGCTTAGGAAAAGTCCAAGTCACGGAAAAGTTATAGCAATCCAAAGTTGGTCTGATTTTTTTGGGCCAAAATACAAGGAAAAAGGGTTTTGAGAGTTGTAAACTCATTTTTGTTGGTAATTTCGACTTCTAAACAAGTGGACAGCCTCCAACATTGCAAATATGGATCCATTAGGAGGTGCAAACACAAAAATCTTGAGAATCAAAGAAGTGGCAGCCAAGGTGGATGCCATGGAGGTGATTTTACAACAAATTCTCGACCAACTAAAGTCGGCTAAATCTCCACAGGAACTTGAAAGGGTTAGTGGAACGGCTATGGTAGCCGTTGAGCCTGTGACAGTTGAGAAAGAAGCCGAACAACCATCAAAGATGCGGAAATTGCCCACAATTAAAGATTTGAAACCGCCAAAATACACAGGAGCAGTTGTAGTACGCAACACCGATGCAGTTGAGAATTGGATTCAGAAGTGGGAAAAGGCTTTTCAGATGTGTGGTATTGATGATGATGAACAGAAGATTGCAGAAGCCACATATCGCTTGCAAGAGACGGCACAACGCTGGTGGCGTAAAATTGAGAAGGATAATTTGGTGCCTGCAACTTGGGATCAGTTCAAGCGGATGTTAGCTGAGAATTGGGTGCCATTAGATGAAAAGAATCAGGCGATGCAAGCCTGGTCAAGCCTCAAACAAGGCAATGCGTCCGTACAGGAATATGCGGACAAGTTCAGAGAAGCACTGATGCGGATACCAGAAGAAGTGCCAATGTTTTTGCAAGTATTCCAGTTTGTGGAGGGCTTGCGTGAGAGCCTTAGGCCTTTCGTGAGAAAGGAGCAAGCTCCAAGTCTCCAGAGGGCGGTATAGATGGCCCTATACTATGAGGATGGAAAAAAGGCCAAGGAGTCTGAGACACCTACTTTAGGAGGGTTTCAGCCTTGGGGGAAAAGAAAGTTAAAAAAATGGAAGGGTCAATCCTCACAAGAGCAAATTTAGAGTGCGAAAAAGAGTAAAGGTGCGGGCACCTCAAAAGGCAAAGGGCGGTATGGGACGTCCAATGCCCAAGGGGGCCAACGCTTTTCTACGCTATCGCCGCAGGACTTGGAGCGGGCAAAGAAAGAGAGCCTTTGCTTTGGCTATCTAGGGCGGCATAGGTGGAAGGAGTGTCCTCGCAATCCCTCACGGACCACCTACAGTTTGCAAGTTGAGGAGGCAGATCCTATGAAAATTGAGGAATTGAGACAAGAAGAACCTCCTAATGTTCCACGGTTGATGAACGTGTCGGTGATTCGGAAGGTGGACTCGGTTCCTTTGCCACAGTTGTCAAGAGCGGCACAACACGGGTATCAGTTTCCTTGCACTTCTTTGATTGTTATGCGTGGACAGCTGTGTGGTAGAGATGTTTTGATTCTATTTGACACTGGGTTCTCACATAACGTCATTAACTCCGCTTTGATTAAACGGTTGAGAGCGAGCACACAACCATCCTTGTACCAGTACATAGTCGAAATGGCTGATGGAAAGGGTGCGCAAGTGTGGGATATGCCAGGGTTGTGGGTATGCCTCTAACCATTCAGAGCTATTGTTACGAGCTCGTGACACTGCCAAACCCTAGAGAACACGGATAGGTCAGATACCACAGTCAGGGTCGTGTCCAGTGTACATGACCAACAGGGCAAGACAGTGTGAGTAGTGTGCCCCAGCACGATCCAAAGCCATGGCGGGCCTAACACAGCCTAGGGACCCTGTCAGCAGGATAGGACTCCCAGTTGGGTTGCGACGTGCAGTCGGCCACGTCAGTGACACGTGGCCGACACTTGGCAGTTGCATGCGACCAGTCCTCACACTGGGCTAGGAGGGGCTTACTCTATATCAGGGAGTAGGCAAGGTTGGGTGAATCAGTTAGTGTTTGCCCTACTATGGTGTTGGGATCTATTACACTGGTATCAGAGCCATCTCCATCCAAGGGAATTTAGTTTTCAGCAGTGGAGAAAGTAGCTAGATTGCTCAGAACTTCTTCAAGTTTTCAGGAATCTACAAAGCAGGGCCAGCACTGGAAAATCAGTAGGATACTGAGAAAATCGTGGTGAAAACTTCTGTTTTCTACCTGGGATTTGAGGCAAAATAGAGGTGCAGGTCCAGCGCTGCCAGATCAGGCTTCAATCCTAATTTTCGAGTGAAAATTTAGCAAGTTCTCAACATTGCCAGAGCAGAAAGCTTGGTATAGGTTCAGCGCTCCTAGAGCTGAGGAAAAATCAGAAATTGGAACACTTTTTAAACCCCAAATTAGAAGAAATTGGGCTAGTTAGGTTGCTTCCCAGTCAGCGAGGGTAGGAACTGGTTTGTTCCGGATTTTTCATGCATCCTTTCCAGATTTTACTCAATTTTTGGGAAGTTTCAGGGCTGCCACAGATCAGCGAGCAGGGTGCCATTACAAATTCCAGGATTTGCAAGTGGATTTGGGCTTCGAATCTGGTTTTTCGGTACCAATACAGAAGCTGTCAGATCAGCGAGGAGGGATAGCAAAAAAATTTCAGATCTTGTGCTTCCTATTCGGATTTCTCAGAATCACAGGTTTGAAAGCAGTTGAAGAAGAGCTGAAAGGGCTTTTCTCGATTCTCTCTGTGGAAGTACAGTTCTCAGAAACAGCTAAGTCATCTTTCCTTTCCCTTGTACAGTTGTAAATTAGTCTTTTAGACTTTTTTTTCTTTCAGAAGTGAAGGTACCTCTCTTTCAGTTCCGAAGATGACCACTCCTCAGGGACCTGATCAACCGCCGGAGAGAGGCTTCGACGAACTTGAAACAGAAGCCTCGGCTTACAGTAAAGGGAAGGAACCCATGGAAATGGAAGAGCAGGAACAGTTCGCCGGTGACGAACTCGTTACCAAGGAGCAGTTTCTCCAGTTGGTAACAGAAGTGTGGATGACTCATTCGCTGAACTCAAGAGCTTGATTTTGAGTTCCACGAAAGGAAGCCTTCCCTCCACTTCTCAGTTGTCCCCTTCTCCACTTCCATCAGTTTCAGGAGAGACTTTACGGTCTCACCCCAATGTTTTTAAAGATTTAAAGCCTCCTACGAGAAGGATAGAAATGCAGATATTCTACAAACCTTCCTCAGCAAATGGAAGAACATTCATGCTCTTAAACAGACCCCTGACCATTTGCAAGCTATTGAGGCCAGTCTTTCCTTAGGGCCTATGGCCTATAAGTGGTGGTTAAATCTCCAGGAGACTGGGCAGACTCCCCGGTCATGGAAAGCTTTTGAAGAAGCCTTCCGAAGAGAATTCCTACCTGAAAATGAACTTGATAGAGCCTGGGAAGCCTGGGAAAGAACAGTAATGGACAAGTCCCTCATCCAATATATCTTGCAGTATCAAGAAGCAATTTTAAAGACTAAAAATATGGATGATTATCAAAAAATCAGGGGATTTGTCCGTGGCCTCAAAGATGAATATAAAGTAGAGGTCCAGAGAAACTCGCCTACTACCCTTGAGCAAGCTCTCAGATATGCTCAAATCTATGATGATTCAGTGGGTAGGAAGAGGGCGAGACAGCAGCCACTTTCTGAGCAGCCTCCTCGGAAAGACTTTCAATTTAAGAAGAAATTTTTAAAAAGAAAGAATCAAGATAAATTTAAAAGTGAAGCTCCTCAGAAATGCCCTTCACTCATACAGCCCTTAAAACCAGATGATTTTGAGAAAGCCAAACAAGAACGTTTGTGCTTTGTGTGTATGGGCAAGGGACACAAAGTCAGACAGTGTCCCAAGGGGCCTTTCACTAAAAAAGATAAGAAAGATAAAAAAACAAGTTCATCTTGTTCAGACTGTATGTTTCCCCAGTGACTCGGCAGCTTCCGAGATCAAAGTGTATCATGAAGATCATGAACACTGTTGCCAGTTGACCTCTGCAATGCTAGCGAGACCCTTCAGCTTTGGGCCGCATGACCTAGTACGTATGCATGGGAAAGTTGGTAACCAGTCGGTAAGAGTTATGGTTGATGATGGGGCAACCCATAATTTCATCAACTACACCCTGGTTAAAAAGCTTAAACTATTAGAAGTACCTAGTCAGCATAGGTACATAGTTTCATTAGCTAAGGGTGAAGATCAAAAAATATGGGAAACTATGGTAAGTAATTTGAATCTTGGTATTCAGGGGTACCAAGATGAAATAAACTTTCAGATGATGCACCTGGATCGAACAGACATTATTCTCAGGAGAGATTGGCTCTACAGTTTAGGACCTTCCCTCCACAGAAACTATCAGGAGAACACCCTCAGCTTTCAGCATAAAGGCCAAGAGATCCAGTTGCATGGGGAGCATGATGTTCCCAACAGTCCTATGGTCTGCAGTTCAGAGCTCTGTTAGCTAATCGGAGACGAAGACCATCAGGTATTCTTATGTGACTTTCAGTTTATTCCTAAAGTTTCTATTTCCAGTTCTATTCAGCAGAAAATCAGTAAATAAAAAACTTTCTTGTCTAAATTTAAAGATGTTTTTCCTGAAGATTTGCCACATGGTTTACCACCTAGCAGAGAGGTAGATCATGTAATAAACCTAGTACCAGGTACAGCACCTGTTTCTAAACCTCTGTATCGGGTCAGCCGAACAGAGGATGAAGAAATAACTAGGCAATTAATAAATTATCTTGGGAAAGGCCAAATTCAGACCAATAGTTCACCATGGGCCTCACCCGTCCTATTGGTGAAAAAGAAAGAGGGGTCTATGCGTCTTTGCGTAGATTACAGAGCCCTCAATAAAGTCACAATTAAGAATAAATACCCTATGCCTCGGGCAGACGAGTTGTTTCACCAACTCGACGGGGCTAAGTTTTTCAGTAAAATAGACCTCAGATCGGGATATCATCAAGTCCGTATTAAGTCGGAAGATGTCTCGAAAACAGCTTTTAGGACTCGTCACAATATTATGAGTTTAAGGTGATGCCATTTGGGCTCACAAATGCTCCAACTACCTCTATGACCTTGATGAACAGTGTCCTCAGACCATACTTGGGTAAGTTTGTAGTCGTATTTTTAGATGACATCCTCATCTACAGCAAAACGAGGAAGGAGCATCTAAAACACCTCAGATTGGTGTTTCGACTGCTCAGAAAGCATAAGCTTTATGCTAAACAATCCAAGTGTGAATTCTTCGTTGAAGAAGTAGCATATTTGGGTCACATCATCTCTTCAGATGGGATTAAGATGGACCCAAATAAGGTTAAAGCCATACTCAGTTGGCTGAGACCTTAGAATATTTTGGAACTTTAGATCTTTCTTGGTTTGGCGGGATATTACAGACGATTTGTCAAGGAATATGTTCAGATAGCAGTTCCCATGACAAATCTTCTTAAGGGGAAGGGAAAGGAGTTCATTTGGGAGTCCGCATAGCAGGAGAGCTTTGATGCTCTCAAAACAGCCTTAGCTACAGCACCAGTTTTAAAAGTCGTCGACCCCAATCAGCCATTTGTGGTCGAAACAGATGCTAGCGACTTTGCAGTAGGTGCTGTGCTAACTCAGAGTGGACAACCAGTTGCGTTCGAGAGTAAAAAACTCGAGCCAGCTCAGACTAGGTACAGTGCCTATGAAAAGGAACTCTTTTCCATAGTCCATGCCCTTAAGACTTGGAGGCATTATTTGTATGGTGCCAAATTTGAGGTCCTGACAGACCATGAGAATCTCAGATACCTTTGCAATCAACCTGAGCTTAGAGGTCGGAAAGCTCGTTGGGCAGAGTTGATGCAAGAGTTTGACATGTCTATCAGATATAGACGGGGAAAATTCAATACAGTAGCGGAAGCCCTTAGCAGAATGCCTATGATAAACGAGCTGAGTTTTACTCAGATTCGTAATGAGTTACTCGAGTCCTTGAGAGAGAAATGCCAGCATGATGCATTCTTCTCTACTATCTAGAACTCAGTCCAGAGCAGACAGTTACAGACTCCAAAACCAGTTCCCGGGGCTGGTGCCAGTTCATCCAAGAATACGGCAGCTTCACATTATTCCATTCAGGATGAGTACTTGCTCTATAGAGATAGAGTATGTGTCCCCAATTCAGAGGATTATAGGCAGCAGGTCCTATATGAATGTCACGACAATCCTAGTGCGGGACACCCAGGCATACAGAAGACCTATGAGCTTCTTCGTAGGCAATTTTTCTGGCCCAGTATGAAAAAGGACGTCCAGTAGTATGTAACCAGTTGCCAAAAATGTCAAGTAAACAAAGCAGAGCGTTCAAAGGCAGGAGGGTTGTTGCATCCCTTAGAAATACCAGCTGGTAAATGGGAGAGTATCTCCATGGATTTTATAGTAGGCCTGCCTAAAACCCAAAAGGGTAATGACATTATATGGGTCACAATTGACCGTCTGACCAAAATGGCTCATTTCATTCCGACCAAAACAACCGTTAGAGCTCCAGAGTTAGCGAGGTTGTTTGTAGACGGGCTATTTAAATTGTACGATCTACCTTCCGGCATAGTCAACGACCGGGACAGTAAGTTTACTGGAAATTTTTGGAGGGCAATATTCCATCATCTCCATACTAAACTTAATATGAGTACCACCGACCATCCACAGACGGACGGTCAAACCGAGAGGGTAAATCAGGTGCTGGAGGATATGCTTCGTGCATACGTCAGCAAGAAGCAGTATCTCTCGATATTAGAGTTTGCTTACAACAGTACCAAACATTTAGCTACGGGATACAGCCCATTTATGCTGATGTACGGTTTTCAGCCACGCTCACCCACAGCTGTAGGGTTTAAACAAGAAAAAGTTGAAGCAGCCATAAACTTTTTAGAGGACCTAAACCAGATGATAGAACATGCTAAGCGTAGCATTAGGCAGTCCCAGGATCGAGCCAGGCATTATGCAGATCCACACAGACGGGATGTGCAGCTCTCCACTGGTGAGAAAGTCTACTTGAGAGTCCCAGTCGACTCTAAAACCCTCAAATCAGGAGTGTGTGCTAAGTTGTCTCCAAGGTATTGTGGTCCCTTTACCATCAGTAGGAGACTAGGCGAGGTCGCTTATGAACTAGAACTCCCACACAACAGTAAGGTTTTTCCAGTCTTTCATGTAAGTCAGTTACGAAAAGCCTTAACCAGATCAGACAATCTGGTAGGGGACAGTGTTCTAGTTCTCCCATTGGATCCTCAGCAACCTCCACATGAACCAAAGGAGATTCTTGATAGTAGAGAGACGCAGAGTCGTCATACTCTATACCGACAATATCTGGTTAAGTGGAATGATCAGCCTGTTGAGAATGCCACTTGGGAAAGAGGCAGCGTCCTCCGCAAGATTTTTCCAGACTTTGTCTTAGAGGACCAAGACGGTTCTTAAGGGGGAGGGAGTGTTATGAGCTCGTGACACTGCTGAACACTAGAGAACACGGATAGGTCAGATACCACAGTTAGGGTCGTGTCCAGCGTACATGACCAACAGGGCAAGACAGTGTGAATAGTGTGCCCCAGCACGGTCCATAGCCATGGCGGGCCTAACACAGCCTAGGGACCCTATCAGCAGGATAGGACTCCCAGTTGGGTCCCGACATGCAGTCGACCACGTCAGTGACACGTGGCCGACACTTGGCAGTTGCATGCTACCAGTCCTCACACTGGGCTAGGAGGGGCTTACTCTATATCAGGGAGTAGGCAAGGTTGGGTGGATCAGTTAGTGTTTGCCCTACTGTGGTGTTAGGATCTATTACAGCTATACCAAGGAGTTAGATTTTGAGATTACCCGTTTGGCTCGCTTTGATGTGGTGCTTGGAATTTGTTGGCATGTGGCTATGAAACCCTACATCGCTTGGGATACTCATGTGTATTGAGTTCCAGCACGATGGTAGGATTCACTCCCTGCGTGGAGAGCCCGATATGCCTCTAGGACCTTTGATCACGGCAATGCAGTTGCGTAAGGTTCAGTGTAAGTGCATGTATGTTTGTTTCTTTTATGATATGTCTGTTTCTGCTAATGAGTCTGATGTATGTCAAAAACAAACTAACCTTACTAAGAACCTAAATCGCCAAATTAGGGAGGAGTTTCTAGATGTGTTCACGAATGAAATTCCATCTGTTTTACCCCCTAAAAGAAATGTGGAGCATAGAATTGAGTTAATTCCTGGATCATCTCCTGTTAATAGACCACCTCATAGAATGAGTCTGAAAGAGGAGGAAGAGGTCAGAAGAATGATTGAGGACTATCTTGCCAAGGGTGGGGCAAGTAAGACCTAGCTTCTCCCCCTTTGCCTCTCTGATCATTCTGGTAAAAAAGAAAGATGGGTCTTGGAGAATGTGTGTGGACTATCAAGGCTTGAACAAGATTACTGCTAAGCATCGATATCCAATGCCACATATAGATGATCTTTTGGATGCCCTCCATGGTGCTACAGTGTTTAGCAAAATTGACCTAAAGAGTGGTTACCACCAGGTGAGAGTTCGAGAAGAGGATACGCACAAAACTGCCTTCCGGACTCGTTTTTGGACACTGAATTCTTATTTATGCCTTTTGGATTGACTAATGCCCCTGCAACAATTATGATGTTAATGAACGATGTGCTTAGACCGTTTATGGGCAAGTTTGTGGTTAATTTTGTTGATGACATACTTGTTTACAGTTGTGGTGATGCTATGCATGTTAATCACCTAAGAACTGTGTTATCAACTCTGAGGGAAAACACATTGTTCGCTAATGATAAAAAAAAGTGAATTGTTTAAAAAAGAAATAACATATTTCGGTTTTATAGTGTCAGCAGATGGAATAAAACCGGATCCGCAGAAAGTTGATGTTCTTCTTGCCTGGCCTATTCCTACAAACTTGACGGCACTAAGAGGCTTTCTAGGGTTGGCTGTGTTTTATCGTAAAGGTGTGAAGAATTATTCACACGTAGCTGCACCATTGACCGATATGTTACAGAAAAATAAGTAGAAAGAGTGGATGGAAGTTCAGCAGCGAAGTTTCGATGCTTTGAAACAAGCTGTGGCTGACTTTGTCACTATAAAAATTGTTGACCCTCAAAAGATTATCTTGGGAAAGGCCAAATTCAAACCAGTAGTTCACCATGGGCCTCACCAGTCCTATTGGTGAAAAAGAAAGAGGGGTCTATGCGTCTTTGTGTAGATTACAGAGCCCTCAATAAAGTCACAATTAAGAATAAATACCCTATGCCTCGGGCAGACGAGTTGTTTCACCAACTCGACGGGGCTAAGTTTTTCAGCAAAACAGACCTCAGATCGGGATATCATCAAGTCCGTATAAAATCGGAAGATGTCTCGAAAACAGCTTTTAGGACTCGTCACGGTCATTATGAGTTTAAGGTGATGCCATTTGGGCTCACAAATGCTCCAGCTACCTTTATGACCTTGATCAACAGTGTCCTCAGACCATACTTGGGTTAGTTTGTAGTCGTATTCTTAGATGACACCCTCGTTTATAGCAAAACGAGGAAGGAGCATCTAAAACACCTCAGAAAGGTGTTTCGACTGCTCAGAAAGCATAAGCTCTATGCTAAACAATCCAAGTGTGAATTCTTCGTTGAAGAAGTAGCATATTTGGGTCACATTATCTCTTCAGATTGGATTAAGATGGACCCGAATAAGGTTAAAGCCATACTCAGTTGGCTGAGACCTCAGAATATTTTGGAACTTCAGATCTTTCTTGGTCTGGCGGGATATTACAGACGATTTGTCAAGGAATATGCTCAGATAGCAGTCCCTATGACAAATCTTCTTAGGGGGAAGAGAAAGGAGTTCATTTGGGAGTCCGCACAGCAGGAGAGCTTTGATGCTCTCAAAACAGCCTTAGCTACAGCACCAGTTTTAAAGGTCGTCGACCCCAATCAGCCATTTGTGGTCGAAACAGATGCTAGCGACTTTGCAGTAGGTGCTGTGCTAACTCAGGGCGGACGACCAGTTGCGTTCGAGAGAAAAAAACTCGAGCCAGCTCAGACTAGGTACAGTGCCTATGAAAAGGAACTCTTTTCTATAGTACATGCCCTTAAGACTTGGAGGCATTATTTGTATGGTGCCAATTTTGAGGTCCTGACAGACCATGAGAGTCTCAGATACCTTTGCAATCAACCTGAGCTTAGAGGTCAGAAAGCTCGTTGGGAAGAGTCGATGCAAGAGTTTGACATGTCTATCAGATATAGACGTGGAAAATTCAATACAGTAGCAGATGCCCTTAGCAGAATGCCTATGATAAACGCGCTAAGTTTTACTCAGATTCGTAATAAGTTACTCGAGTCCTTGAGAGGGAAATGCCAGCATGATGCATTCTTCTCTACTATCTGGAACTCAGTCCAGAACAGATAGTTACAGACTCCAGAACCAATTCTCGGGGCTGGTGCCAGTTCATCCAAGAATACGGCAGCTTCCGTTGAGGATGATGATGAGTCCGAGTATACGTCGTCAGATGACGTTGAGGATTCTGAGCCTGTATTACCCAAGCAAACCCCAGTGGTTGAGGGTCTGTTGACTCAAGGATTCAAATGGAAACAATATTCCATTCAGGATGAGTACTTGCTCTAAGAGATAGAGTATGTGTCCCCAATTCAGAGGATTATAGGCAGCAGGTCCTATATGAATGTCATGACAATCCTAGCGCGGGACACCCAGGCATACAGAAGACCTATGAGCTTCTTCGTAGGCAATTTTTCTGGCCCAGTATGAAAAAGGACGTCCACCAGTATATAACCAGTTGCCAGAAATGTCAAGTAAATAAAGCAGAGCGTTTAAAGGCAGGAGGGTTGTTGCATCCCTTAGAAATACCAGCTGGTAAATGGGAGAGTATCTCCATGGATTTTATAGTAGGCCTGCCTAAAACCCAAAAGGGTAATGACGCTATATGGGTCACAGTTGACCATCTGACCAAAATGGCTCATTTCATTCCAACCAAAACAGCCGTTAGAGCTCCAGAGTTAGCGAGGTTGTTTGTAGACGGGCTATTTGTACGGTCTACCTTCCGGCATAGTCAGCGACCGCGACAGTAAGTTTACTAGAAATTTTTGGAGGGCAGTATTCCATCATCTCCATACTAAACTTAATATGAGTACCACCGACCATCCACAGACGGACGGTCAAACGGAAAGGGTAAATCAAGTGCTGGAGGATATGCTTCGTGCATACGTCACCAAGAAGCAGACTAATTGGGAGGAGTATCTCTCGATATTAGAGTTTGCTTACAACAGTACCAAACATTCAGCTACGGGATACAGCCCATTTATGCTGATATACGGTTTTCAGCCACGCTCACCCACAGCTGTAGGGTTTAAACAAGAAAAAGTTGAAGCAGCCAAAAACTTTTTAGAGGACCTAAACCAAATGATAGAACATGCCAAGCATAGCATTAGGCAGTCCCAATATCGAGCCAGGCATTATGCAGATCCACACAGACGGGATGTGCAGTTCTCCACTGGTGAGAAAGTCTACTTGAGAGTCCCAGTTGACTCTAAAACCCTCAAATCAGGAGTGTGTGCTAAGTTGTCTCCAAGGTATTGCGGTCCCTTTACCATCAGTAGGAGACTAGGCGAGGTCACCTATGAGCTAGAACTCCCACACAGCAGTAAGGTTTTTCCAGTCTTTCATGTAAGTCAGTTACGAAAAGCCTTAACCAGATCAGACAATCTGGTAGGGGACAGTGTTCTAGTTCTCCCATTGGATCCTCAACAACCTCCACATGAACCAGAGGAGATTCTTGATAGTAGAGAGACGCAGACTCGTCATACTCTATACCGAGGATATCTGGTTAAGTGGAATGATCAGCCTGTTGAGAATGCCACTTGGGAAAGAGGCAGCGTCCTTCGCAAGATTTTTCCAGACTTTGTCTTAGAGGACCAAGACGGTTCTTAAGGGGGAGGGAGTGTTACGAGCTCGTAACTAGTGCCGAACCCTAGAGAACACAGATAGGTCAGATACCACAGTCGGGGTCGTGTCCAGCGTACATGACCAACAGGGCAAGACAGTGAGTAGTGTGTCCCAGCACGGTCCATAGCCATGGTGGGCCTAACACAGCCTAGGGACCCTGTCAGCAGGATAGGGCCCCCAGTTGGGTCCCAACGTGCAGTCGGCCATGTCAGTGCCACGTGGCCGACACTTGGCAGTAGCATGCTACCAATCCTCACACTGGGCTAGGAGGGGCTTACTCTATATCAGGGAGTAGGCAAGGTTGGGTGGATCAATTAGTGTTTGCCCTACTGTGGTGTTAGGATCTATTACACTTAGGAAGGCTATGAACAAACTGCTTAGCAGAAATAAGTGAATACTCTGCAGAAAAATCAATACCAATGAACGTATAGGGAGTTTCGTCGACTAAAACAAAAATACGTTGGGCAGTAAGATTAATAGTAACATCCCCCAAGGAAGCAAACTAGTCTGCTCCGAGGATCAGGTCATAACAGTCAACTTGACCAGAAAAAATTCCAATTTGATAAGGAAGAAGATTGAACATAGAAGTGCTCTAAAGAGAATGAGAACTAGCGACCTCAACACGCAAAGGAGGTGAAACAGGAAGTGTGGGGCTATCGATGCGAGAAGCAACAGACTGGCTTAGAAAAGAATGAGTGGTACCAGAATCAACAAGAGCGATACATTCTCGTCCAACAATACGGACGCGTAATCGAATATGACGGGGGCCCACAGTGTCAGACCAAGTGGCATAGGCCAACTGAGCTAGACACTCAGTAGAAAGCATTAGGAGGATCATCTGGAGGAGACTTCCTCAACTAGGTGGAGGGATGAATCATCAGGGTCTAAAACATCATGGACTTGTAAAGTAGCTGGTGGGCGAGGGTGTGGATTGTTACGGTTCAAATGGTCAGGGCTACGGCAGTTAAAACATAGATTTTTACCACGAATCTCAGCCATTTCATGTGGTGTATATATACCGTTTCAGGATAATGGGACGAGGAGCAGTAGGGGTACGAACAGTAGAGGAAGGAGGAGAAAGGAAGCTAAAAGTCATCAAATCTTCACACTTCTGCCAATTCAAGAGGGAGATCGAGGACAGACATCGACACAGAATGTCGAGCCACAAACTCCAGAGCCGGAAGCTAGTCGAAGAAATAGTGGGCGATTGAGATGGTGGCGTGGCAGAACGAGAAAACGATGGGTGAGATAGCGAACGAGACTGAAAAGATGGTTGTTGGCCAAGATGTTGCAAAGTAGAAGCAAGTGACATAGCACGATCTAATGAAGTAGGCTGAAAAGACTGAACATCATAATGTAAAGAGCCACAAATTCCAAAAATAAAATGACCAATGACTTCAACAAGTGGAAGATCAAAAAACAAAAGTGAATCGGATGGTGGATAAACCAACCCAACCAAACCTAGATCAATTGGATCTAGCCCCCAAGCTATGGATCATTCACACTCAATAGGAAAGAGAAATCACACTAGCAGTATGTAGCTACCATCACCAAGATCAAGCATACACTAGTGAGAGCACTATGGGTATACTTATACCCTCCAAGGCCCATGCACCACTAGTAGTGCACTATGACACCTCACTAGACACATCAGCAACCTAATTGGGCAACCTCATCAATTCTCCTATGAGTCACTGTTACGCATACAAATCCACCATCTTGAGTTTTAGGCCTCCAACCATTAATTATGATCTTGAATCCATGAGGACCCCAAACCCTCATAATCATAATTTATTAAAACGTCACTACACTCATGTCTAAGTTTTCTAAAGGCCTCACCTTCCGACGAGTTTTCCTCTGTTAGATTATTAGTCATTAGTGCAAGTTGCATGTTGTAATTGTGTAGGTTGAATTCTTCATGGTAAACAAAATCTTTTGACTAGCATAAGTAAGAATCACAATCCACAGTTGTAATTGTGTAGGTTGAATTCTTCATCGTAAACAAAATCTTTTGACTAGCATAAGTAAGAATCACAAGCTCCATGGTGATTTAAGAAAGAGGTGAGGGAGTCTCCATTTTCAAAATTCCTTTGTCTGGCTTTTCTCAAACTTTGTGGCAGCTATTAGATGGCCTAGAATTTACAAAAAAGGCCCAAGTCAATCGTATAGACCATGCTTACCACGTAAGAGTAGCAAAAGATAATTACCGAGAGATTTGAATTCAACGGAGTCAGGGCATAACTTTCGGATAAAATTTTCATGTCCAAGTTGTTGGAACATCGTTGTAATGAACTTCATAAGAGCAGGCAATGATGACCCAAACATGGAAGAGGAAATTAACAAAAGTTAGAAGTGACAATAGCAAATAACAAGGACATCCATGACGAGAAAGTATCAACAAGAAATGGTGACATAGAGTGAAAACTGGTGGTAAAAAAATTATAGAATAGAATTAAAAGCAACTTAGGGGAAAAAGCAATTAAACATGGAGGAACATCAACAAACTGAACAATGACAATTGTATCAACACTGAATGTGAAAATGTAAGCTGAAGAGATGACAGTGATGGACACCAAAGGCTGTAAATTGAGAGGGGTGTAAAATAGACTGTCCCTTATTATAGTCAATTTGCACATTTGACTCATATGTAGATATTTGGGTTGGTATCTCATCTGTAGATAAAAGTGTCTCAATCATAAAAGGCTGCTGAAATAAAATCAGCATTTGATTTTCTGACAAAAAAGAAATTCTTACCCAATCATGGTCTCGACCGCAAGTCGCCGGCATTTCTCCAACAAGTCCGAAACACGTCTCAGAATCGCTTTGATCACGATGCCATCAATAATTTTCCGCAATCTCAAACATTTCTCACATTGAACACACTCCTTTTGTATTAAAGGCAGCTCCCTTTGGCACTGACAATCGGGCAGGATCAACTTGGACAAATCCAAAAGTGCCTCATATCTCACACAAGGGGCATGATTGACCAGACCCAAGATGCATTTGTTAATTTCTTTGCACAATTCTTCAGTTCTTTCCATCTCAGTGAGGCCAAGAATCGAGCCTGGCTGTGTTCTTGTTACATGGGATCAACCTAGACTTCACGAGTTTGAATCCAATGAATGGCAGAAATGAGAAATAACATTTGTTGTGAATACAAATATGCATATGTTGAGGTAGGGATCATTTTTAAAATGAAAATTAAGAGCAAGATTAAAAAGCCATAAACATTATACTTGTATAGCATGAATAGGAAAATGCTATCTAACTCTTGTTGCTGAAATGCTCCATTGTTTCACCCATAGTTGCCCATTCCGGAACAGAACGTGTTCCAGTAAGCGTTCCGTTCAGGAACTTGACCAAAATAAAAATTAAAAAAAAAAATCTGTATTATTTCAACAAGGGATTACAGCACATAGCGAACCAAGCACAAATACTGGCGCTTCAAATTCTGCAGCCAACGACCCCAGCACAAATTCTGAAAGAAAAAATCATTTGGTAGCAGCAGGTCTTTTACTCTGGGGGGCTTACGTAATTCTTTTTCATTCAGTAATGATGGTCATGGCAAGCAGAGAAATAGTTTTCAGATGGGAAATGAGAAAGATGCTGAAAAAGGGAATTCTGCAGATGTCAAAAATACATCTGTTTTCCATCTGGCTACCTTAAACAAACCTGAAGCGCATCTTTGAACTGATTCAACCAAAAAAAATTGCGAAAGTTCTAGAATAGGGATTCTTTATGCTTTAAACTCTATGTTGAGAGACATGGGCGATCGACTTACTCACAAATTCAAGCATATACAGGAAAATGCTGCATTTGACTTGATGAATTGCTGAAAACAACAAGGACGATGTTTCAGATATATAAATCCCAATCGTTTATTTCAGAATACTTGCCACAGCAGTTGAAAGAGTGACAGGTTTCTTTGTTTGTTACAACCACAATTGATTTGTCTATAAATTGTGGTGCTTCATAAAAAGATTCAAATTTGATAGATGCCAAATATGTGTATATTACAAGCGGTCGTTTTTATTTTACCGATGGGCTACCTGTTGTAGCACTCCTCGCCGCTGGAGCGGCGAGGGTGGCTACAGCACGTAGCTCACCGTTGGATGACGAATACCACAGACATAGCAATTGCAGATCTACGGTGGAGATTAAAAATGCTTTAGAAGCTTTGCTATGGCTCAGAATCTGCCTCTTCCTAGCCAACTGCATGGTGCATGTGTCCGATATTACTCCTCACAACTGCTATGGAGGTTAGATGCGCTAAAATGATTTTCTCAATAGCGACGTGTCTTTATAACATGGGTTTCATGTGATGATGATTTTATCGTGTTTTCTATGTGGGTTTTAGTTAAAAATGTGTTTCATATTTTCACTTTAATAGATTGCAATAGCTCCCTTTTTTGTGTTTAAATGTGCACACTAGATGTTTGTGATCTTGGATCGCCTTGTCTAAAAGTGTATCAAGGACTACCTTTAATTTTTCATACTAAAATGAAAGTCCTTGGAGAAGAAGTTATATGAAAAATAGATCAAAGGATAGGCCGTAACGGACTTGGGTCATAAAGCTTATTGGAGAAATGGATTTTGCACCCAAACTGATGGTGTATGCCAGGCCTCACCCTTATCTAAGAATAGACTATGCCTTTAAGATAAAATCATGATATCCCTCTTATCACTAAGGCCCTTTGCCTCCACCCTTCACGATGCAAAATACACTCCTTCAAGCTTGTTAATCTTCATAATGTCAGGTGCTCATTTTATGTTTGTGTCTTGGAGCTACATTTGTAACGAACAAAAATTTGTGTGCTTCCAAACATTTGCACATGTGATGCCACCAAAACTCTAAAGTGCACAATCAATGCATGGCTGGCATATGTGGATGATATCATTTTGAGTGGAGGCAACAAGTAAGATGTAGATGACATCAAGATAGCACTCAAGAAGGAATTTGATGTGCATGATCTTGGTCCTTTGCACTACATCTTAGGAATAGAAGTAATTAGGACTTCTCAAACTACTTTCATTTGTCAAGAGAAGTATGCTAATTTTATTCTTAAAATATTTCATATGGAAAATGCAAAATCTTTGGATACACCTATGGAATCAAATGTAAAGCTCACTATTAGAAGTAATGAAAGATTTGTCGAGGGCATTACTCTCTATAGGAAGCTAGTTGGCTCACTCATATATTTAACCATCAAAAGTTAAGATTATGGGTTCAAGTTGGTCAAAGAAGTTCTTTGGAAGTTGACATTAAATAAACTGCCTAAGAACTTTGGATATTTACTTTACGATGTCATAGTAGGATTTCAATTTTGGTGATTTTAGAAGCATTCATAACATTAGTCATGGCGTTGACTTTCTTGACTTGAAACAAGGCATAGAGTAAGGAGCATCTTGTGGTACCATTCGACATTCGATAGTTCTCGGTAGTGTCAATACTTCGACAATGCCGAAAGTCACAATAGTGTTGACAAGGCCGATAGTGTCAGCAATGTCGATATCTTTTCAGATTAGCAAAATGTCTTACCCGATCCTGGGCACTTAGAACATTTTCACATGCTAAATGTAACATTTCTTGCATTTCACACAAAAAATTTGCTACTTTCTAAACTTTAATCGACTCAGTTTCAACCGTTATCAGAGATCTAGGCGGTAAACTATACATAAGCATAAACTATATTCAGAAATGCTTACTACAGTTACAAGCAAACTCAATTAATGGAAGGTACCAAATCCAATGAGATTGCCATCAGAAGACCTATGCGCAAACCATCCAATCTTTTCACCACTCACGCTACCTTTTCTTGAAACTCAAATATAGACTGGAACCTGAACTATGATTCATCAATCATTATTCAGCGGATTCTTATTCTATATTTGAAAATAAGAGAACATGAATGCAACTACTCTTAAAGACATGAGAGTTGCTTCACAAAAAATCCTTTCCACTAGGAAAGTTCCTGATTTATGCGAATCTACTCTCCTTACGATGTCAATAAGGAACTGTCGACATGACTCAACATGTCATTTCAAATTCAAGGTTCCATCTAGAACACATCTAGATCCCAATACTCTTAAGTTTTGGTCTAGAATAACTTAAGATTAATTAACCTTATTATCCAACTCCAACTGAGTTTCCAGGATAATTTATTTTTCAACAAAAAATAATAGAACCAAAAGTTCCAACATATCTTATGTAAATCACCCATTACCTGAGTCACAAAAGAACTCATAATGGTTATGACTTACAATCGACACAACTTATCTACAATATCAACAGATTCTGATATCTTGTATAATCGTCCAACAACTCAGATGCTTACACTATAGTCTCTACTGGAATAAACATAACCAGTTTAATTAACTAGTCAATTATGACCCAAATTGCACCATTTTTGTTTATTCGTACACGGTAAACCGACTACAAAATCCATCAAGATATTATCCCACTACTAAGCAGGATTATCTAATGGACGAAACAGCCCACCAGCCTTCACGCAATCAGCATTACTCCACTAGCACTATTATCAATTCAACACATAAGATTCTACGAAAGGCATTAACTTTGGCCAAAAGAAAATCCTCCGTACCAAATCTATGCACCAAGAGAGAAATTGTCATAAGACACTTCTCAACAATATGTCTATGTTTCTTGACTAGCTTATGCATGCAAATAAACTCTATCCACTGATCTCATAGTGAATCCACATAGGATTAAGAATTTGCGCAAAAACACATGATCCCACTATGAATCAATACATAGCATATCTCCGCAGATCATACCCAATCTGTATATATTAGATGCCTAACTGAAAATCCTGTAACCCAGTTAACATGAGAGAGAATATCTCTCCAAGAGTGCTCTTCTTTCCACTGAATAGGAACCCAAAATCTTGATCAGGGATTTTTTTTCCTAAATCCATATATTTTGCTAAAAATTTCTTTCTTTGCATCAACTCTTAGTTCACTAATTCAAGTTGATCAAACCAACAAGGAACCACCTAAACAACTTTTCTTGTAATAGGATCACCTAATACCAACCAGTCAGGTTCATAATTAGTGACTTCCTATTCATACAAGAATTGTTGATAGGCATTTGAAGGAAATACACATAGTAGTCCAAACATTTGAAGGAAATACCAATGCCGAGAATTGTTGATTAAATTGTTGTATAGAACCAGTTTGTTTGAGAGATTTGAATGATTTCAAATAAAATCTGGTAATATTATCAATGCAAGCAATTTTGAATTGACTCCAAAGCTTTGTGTTTCGATGTGCTTGAGTATCTCACCATGCTCGAACTTGTCCTTGAAAGCATAGTGAAACAAAGTAGATTTTAATGGTGAGGACGAAAATGGACCTTCAATTCAGTTAACCAATCTTCAATACTGATTGAATTTGGTTGTCCATAAGCAAGGTCATAAAGTTCAATTTCAGATTGCATTTTGCCAATAGATGGAAGATGAATGTTATTACTATAAAAGTAATCCATCATTATTGACTAATGAAGACTTGTAGATAGTTCACCGACTAAAATTTATTTAGAATGGTATTTTACAGGCTGTAAAATACTCTTCTCCACCCACTTAAAATTTTGAGTCCTCGAAGAATAAAGTGGTTGTGAATGGAAACTGTTTCAGCAGAAAAATGAAAAGTTGGTGGCTGAATTTGCTCAACAACAACAATAGATTCATAATCTCACAACCTATAATCAACAGCAGCAGCAAATGCTCAGCCACCTAGAGAACCAACTCCAGCTAAAGGTATCCAGTATGCAAACCATCATCGACAACCTCTCAGCAGAATGGGACGAGGCCTTAACCGATGCAAGAGCAGCACGTTTCGCTATGAAAGAACAATTGGAAGTGGTCGATTTCAATAATTTGCACCACCAGATATTCCCAAGGGATCCCAAATTCCAGTGGGGGCATATAAGCAGTTAGTCCAAAAGTTGAAAGCCACGACGGAATAGCACACTAAACTACAACAATCATACACTGCTTCCGTCGAGGCCCTTAACCAACACATAGCCACCTTGGAAGAAAGATTGAAGGCGGTCGCTCAGTCTACACCTTCTGTCCATGCAGAGCATGCTTAGTTCCATGACTACGGACATCACTTTGATGGTTTAGATAGTGACGATGGGACAGGATCTCAACCACCGCCAACACATGATCAAGGCTCGTCGTTCCAAGGGCAGCTTCAAGGGCCAACAACTCAACCACCAACCAATCCTCAGGGCACCGGTGGTACTTCCTCCCAACAACAATTCACTTCCACCGCTTCTAACCCCATCGACACAACTAACCTTCCCTTTCCGCACCAATTTTCTCCTGAATCCCAATGCATTGTCGCTTCTAACCCTTCACCTCCCCTCTCCCCTGAACTAGACCCCCAAATTGAACATGCATTAGCTGTTGAAGCACCCACAATAAGACATCGGATCTCTCCAACTGCACCAAGCAAAGAGCACCTCATCTCCCAACCACCAGATTTCAATTTTGTCGATCAAGACCCACCACCTGACGACACTATACAGCTTTCGAAGGGACTTTCTGTGAAGTTTTTAGCACATGTAAACTTCACCACACACCCTATAGGATCTTACTGAGGTGTTGTGATTGCACAAGATTGATCAAAGAACAGTATGCTTGAAAAATCTAAGGCAAGAGCACAATGGCATACATTTGATGAAAACATCTAACTCTTCACTATGAGAAATGAATGTTAGAAATAATTTTTAAGTGTTCAATATGGGAAAAAGAGGCTGCTCTCGGGTAGAGAGAGAAAATCAAGCATAGAAAACTCGGATAGAGAGAGACTCGAGTCCAAAACACCAAAATTTCAATATTCACAATGTGGCAAAACATGCCCAGCTTTCCCTACATAAGAGAGACTCGAATTCCTACAGTGGAGTTGCATGGAAAGTCCACTTAACTAAACTAATTCACCTACCAGAGATCCACATGTGTAACTGCATGCATGGATGTTGCATGTACTAGATGTCAACTCATAAAACTGCCTAGATGTGTAGATCACAGAAACTACTTTGCATGTTACATGCACTGAATGCATGTGGCTTGCATGCATACAGTAAGACTTTGCATGCTATCTAAACATCTACATGTCATCATAATTGAACCTATCTAGCTCAAATCCGAGCTACACTAGAAGGATATGTGCTCAATTCACACTCCTTTTAGTGGAAATCACCATGGACATGGCCCCAAACTCGAGATAGGAAGATAATATTTTAATAATCTTCACACTCCTCCTTAAAATTTATGTTCCTATCAACATAGACTTCGAAATTAGGCCAAGGTTTGACCTCATCTTCATAAATACATTCTTGAGTAGAGTCTTGGTGAGAAGATCTACAACACAATCTGAAGATGAAACATGCTCCAATGAAGATCTCTCTCCCAATGACTTTTTCTCTTACAAAATGATGAGCCACTTCAATTGGCTTGCTCCTTGCATGAAAGGCTGGATTATTTGCAAGAGCCTTAGCAGAATTGTTATCATTCTCGATAATTGATAAATCTTCATATGCATAACACTTCAGCTCCAAAGTGCCTTTTCATCCATAAAATCTCCTTTGTTGTGGTTGTAAGAGATTTGTATTCAGCTTCATAGGATGATAAAGAAATAGTTGCCTGCTTCTTTGATAGCCAAGAAACCAAATTTCCTCTAAGAAATATAGTGTAAGCACTTGTGGATTTCCTATCCAACCTGTCTCCTGCAAAATCTGAATCTGAAAAAGCAATCAAAGTTAGATCTTCTCCTTCATAGAATAGTCCATAATCCAAGGTAGAAGATATATACCTCAAGACTCTTTTAGCCAACTTCTAATGATATAACTTTGGATCCTGCATGTGTTGATCTAGTTTATGAACACAAAAGCTTAGATCAGGCCTAGTCACAGTAAACCAAATAAGTGAGACAATAACACTCCTATAAAGAGTGATGTCCTCAAAGGATTTTTCATCATCTTTAATAGGAGCTTTTACAGTGTGCTCCATAGGTGTATCTATGCCTTTACAATTCTCCATATGGAATTTCTGGAGCATGGAAAGTGCATATCTACTTTGGCTTATAAATGCATGACCTTTCCAAAAATCTATTTCAAGGCCTAGAATATAGTGAAGAACTCCTAAGTCATGCATCTTAAACTCAGTACCAAGTGCATGCTTAGTTTCTTCAACTAACTTCTCATTGTTTCCACAAAGAATGATATCATCTACATAGATGAGAAGAATAATTACAAAGTTATCTACAAACTTATAATACAGAGAAGGGTCATATTCACTTAGACAAAATCCGAGTAATATGAGATAGGAATTGAGCCTTGCATACCAAGACCTTGGTGCCTGTTTCAGTCCATACAGACTTTTGAACAAAAGACAAACTTTTGATTCATCACCTTCTTTCACAAAACCTGGAGGCTGCTCCATATAAATCTCCTCCTCAAGATAACCATTGAGAAATGCATTAGAAACATCAAGTTGGAACATACTCCATTTGTGAAAACATGCAAGAGAGATGAATATTCGAATTGTTACCATCTTTGCAACTGGTGCAAAGGTGTCTTCATAGTCAAGACCTTTGATCTGTGAGTAGCCTTTGGCACAAAGTCTTGCTTTATACTTATTGATAGATCCATCATGATTATACTTGATTCTGAATACCCACTTACATCCAATCACATGCATGTTGTTTGGTGGCTCCACAAGCTCCCATGTATTATTTGATGTGAAGAATTGAAAAAGATTATCTATGTTAGATATGGGGGTCTTATGTTTTTTACATCAAGCATCTAGGTGTAGGATGTTGATAATGCCACTATTGAGCCAAAATAGAGTAAGAGGCTAAACACGTGCCAATTAGAGTGTAGACAAGTGTAAAGCTTTTGTTTGATGAATTCCAAGAGGTCCAATAGGATTTAGAAGTGGAACCTTGTGAGGTCCAATAGAAAATTGAGGTGTGCTTGAATATAGTCCAATAGAATTAAGAGGTGCATGGATCAATGATCCAATAGGATCAAGAGGTGACAAAATATGGTCCGATCATAGTTAAACATAGTGGTAGCTCGTGGATCTACTAGTATCATTGTACTCCTCATTTTGAATCTAATTGATTTGGTGATTTCATGGATTTTGTGAGTTATTGGATTTCTAGCTTTCTCTCTCTACCCGAGAGCTCATGATGTTTTTTCTCTCTCTACCCAAGGAGAGCAGCTTGTTTTTACTTAGATTATTTCTTGAATACTTCCCACACGTGTGAGTGAGAGTTGGAAGTGATTGAATGCATGTAGTAGTGTGTTTTTGCCATAGGATCTAAGATTGATCTTGAATCTCAATCTAGTCTTGATCTTGGTGCATCTACACACCTTAGGAGATCACAAGTACATGTAGTGGACAGTCCACACGTGTGAAATTCAACATGGTATCAGAGCCTACCTAAGGTTACCATGCATTTTGATCCATCTAAGTAAAAAAAATTTCATCAATCTTGAGCTAGAAGTTGTCAAGGCCCATTTTCCTAGCTATCTTGTTCAATCTTGGATCAAAAGAGATCAAAAGGACATTGATTGGGTCTGACTAGGTGCTCAGACACGTGTGAGGAACATCCAATTTCAATTTGGAAGTTCTCTCTCATGTTTGATCCATTTATCTTGCTTGATAGCTTGTTTTGAAACTATTATTGTCTAGTTTCACAAGTACATGTAGTGGACAGTCCACACGTGTGAAATTCCACATGGTATCAGAGCCTACCTAAGGTTACCATGCATTTTGATCCATCTAAGTAAAAAAAATTTCATCAATCTTGAGCTAGAAGTTGTCAAGGCCCATTTTCCTAGCTATCTTGTTCAATCTTGGATCAAAAGAGATCAAAAGGACATTGATTGGGTCTGACCTGGTACTGTATGGAATCAGGTGCTCAGACACGTGTGAGGAACATCCAATTTTAGCTTGGAAGTTCTCTCTCATGTTTGATCCATTTATCTTGCTTGATAGCTTGTTTTGAAGCTATTATTGTCTAGTTTCTGATGCAATTAGTTTCATTCCATTTGGTTGTGCCAATAAAAACTTATAAGCTTTTGAAGAGGGTTAGGTAGGGCACCTAGACCTGGGTGGACACATTTGGTTTGGTCAAGAGGTTGCTTGGTTGATCCAAAATCATAGTTGTATGCTTGCCAATCTCATCTGTATGTGATCTAGGCACTGTTTTGAGATCTTAGCCATTTTGTTTCATGCAATATCATTGTATTTGAGTAAAATTTGGTTTCTTAGAGTACTTCACACGTGCTAAGAGTGATTGATCCTAACTTTGCCTATACTCCATCATTTGATGTGAAATAGATCTTGTTTTAGAGAGATTTGAGTAGTTAGTGAGAATCAATTCACAAATAGTTGCAAGATCTTTCATAGGAGGAGATAGTACTCAATTATTGGATCCTATTGAAAGTGTGTAGCAACATTTATTGTTCATCATTTGAGTTTTCTTCACTTCAAATGTCTTCAATGGGTTCATCCTTGTTGGAACCAAGTGAAAGATTGACCACTTCAAATTATTCAATTTGGAAAATGAGGATGGAGTCCATCTTGATCCTTCAAGACGTGATGGACATAGTTCTTGGCCTTGAAGAAGAACCACCAGTTCTTCAAGAGGTTCAAAAATACAAAAAGAGAGCTAGGATGGCTCTCCACTACATTAAGATGAATGTCTCTAATGAGATATTGAGGGAGATAGGTACTTGTACAACAGCCAAAGAAGCTTGGGATTGTCTCAAGACTATCTATGAGGCTAAGAATACCTCTAGGCTTCTCACTCTTAGGAATCAAATCTTTCAAAGTAGCCAAAAGAGTGATGAGAGTGCATCTAGTTATGTTTTGAGAGTAAAAGATATCCATAGAGAGCTTGCTTGCATTGGTGATTCCATCAATCAAAATGAGCTAGTTCAAGTCATTCTCAATGGCTTGAGAAATGATTTTGATAATCTTGTCCAATCCTATGCCATTAAGGAGGAGCTACCAAGTTTGGAGGCTCTCCAAAGTGTGCTAATTTCAGAAGAATCAAGACAAGAGTACAAGCTCTTGAGGATGGACAAGCTTTCTCTCACTCATAATGATGGCAAAGCTCTCTTTGCCAAGGATAAGCACAAAGGGAGGAGCAAGAACCAACATCAACAATCCTCAAACAAGGACAAAGTCAAATCCAAAGACAAAGATGAGGAGGAAGATGATTCCTCTAATGCTTCATCATCCAAGCTCAAGAAGAAGAAGAAGATCAAGTGCTTTTATTGTGGCAAGAAAGGTCATTATGCCACCAATTGCTTCAAAAAGAAGAATCAACTCAAGCAAGCCAATATTACCAATGAGAAGGAAGACACTATTGCAAGTGATGGAGAGGGATCTCTTATGGTCTCTAGTTTCTCATCTACTCATTTCAAGAAGGACGGCCTATGGTATATTGATAGTGGAGCCTCTTCACATATGTGTAGCTCCAAGGACTCTTTCTCTTCTATTGCACCTTATGATGGAGTGAAGAAATCAATATACACTGCAAATGATTTTGAATGTCCTATTGAAGGCATAGGGAACATTCCCTTGAAGCTTGCATCCTCTAAAGTTCTTTCTCTCTCTAGAGTTCTTTATGTACCTAAGCTTACCAAGAATCTTATTAGTGTTGGCCAATTGCTTGATAATGGCCTTGATGTAAAATTCAATGTTGATACTTGCACTATCAAGAAGAATGATGAGATACTTGCATTAGGATCTAGATTTGGTGGCATCTATAAACTAGATCCAAATGAGTATGTGAATGCTTGTAATGTTGCTCTTGTGAACAAGCTCTCTATGGAGGAACTATGGCATAGGAGGTTGGGACATCCCAACTATAAATCCATGCTCTCTATGATCAAAGAAGCCAAAGCTATTGGCTTTCCAAAGTCACTCTCCAAGAAGATCAAGCCTTGTGAGGCTTGTGCTATTGCTAAATCTCACAAAAATCCATTTACAAGATCTTCTATCAAAAGCAAGCATCCTTTGGAGTTAATCCACTCGGATGTGCATTTCTCATCAACTACAAGCAAGGGAGGAGCCACTTGTTTTGTTACTTTCATTGATGATTACACAAGATTCACTTGGATATATCTTCTTGCTTCTAAATCTATGGTGTTTGATCATTTCCTAATTTTCAAAAGCTTATGTACAGAAGTAATTCTCATTCAAGATTAAAGCTCTTAGAAGTGATGGAGGTGGTGAATATATCTCCAATGAATTTCAAGATTTTTGTGAGCTTGAAGGCATTAAAAGAGAGTTTTCTTGTGCCTACTCTCCATCTCAAAATGGAGTGGCCAAGAGAAAGAATAGATCTCTATGTGAATGTGCAAAAACTATGAGAATTGAGGCATCTTTGCCCAAAGATTTTTGGGGAGAAGCCATTAATTTTGCAAATTATCTTTGCAATAGGCTCCCACATATAGCTCTTGGAGGAAAGTCACCATATGAAATCTTATTTTTGAAGAAGCCTAAGGTTGATCACCTTAGAGTTTTTGGATGCTTATGTTTTGTCCATATTCCCTTGGAAACAAGGAAGAAGGAAGATCCTAGTGCAAGCAAAGGGATCATGATTGGATACTCATCCACCAAGAAGGCCTATAGAGTCTTTATACTCTCTACTTCTCAAGTTATTGAAAGTAGAGATGTTGTCTTTCATGAAGATCAACACTCATCTTTTGAAGAGGCCGAGATCAAGAAATCTATGGATGCATCATCAATTATTGATCTTGAAGACAATCATGATGTGAGGGGGTCGAGATTTGAAGAAGACTCTCCTTGGATTATCTCACCAAGAAGATTCATGAGAGATAGATCCGAGCCTAAGAGGCTCTCATATGATGACAAAGGCAAACAAGTGGATCTTGATTCCACTAATTATGGTTTTTATGTCTCTCATGAAGAGCCAAAGAATGTACAAGACGCACTCAATACCAAGGAGTGGTATGATGCCATGAAGCAAGAGTATGATGCATTGATCACCAACAATACTTGGGAGCTTGTGGATCCTCCATCCAACAAGCATGTGATTGGTTGCAAGTGGGTATTTTGGGTCAAGTTCAATCATGATGGCACCATCAACAAGCATAAAGCAAGATTATGTGCCAAAGGATTTGCTCAAATCCATGGTCTTGATTATGAGGAGACCTTTGCACCCGTTGCAAAGATGGTGACAATAAGAATTCTTATTTCTCTTGCTTATTTTTTCAAGTGGAAGGTGTTCCAATTAGATATATCCAATGCTTTTCTAAATGGTTATCTTGAGGAGGAGATCTATATGGAACAACCTCAAGGATTCATCAAGGATGAGTCCAAAGTGTGCTTGCTCTTCAAAAATCTTTATGGACTCAAGCAAGCACCAAGATCATGGTATTCAAAACTTAACTCTTTTCTTATCTCACTAGGATTTACTCTTAGTGACTATGATCCTTCCATGTATCTAAAGTTTGTTCATATTAATATTGTCATTCTTCTAATTTATGTTGATGACATTATTCTTTGGGGAAGTTGTATCAAGCTAGTTGATGAAACCAAGCTAGCACTTGGATGTGAGTTTAAAATGCAAGATCTAGGAGAGACGCATTACATCCTAGGCCTAAAAATTGATTTTTATGAAAATCATGTCTTTATATGCCAATCTAGATATGCTCACTCTATGTTGAAAAAATTCCATATGGAAAATTCTAAGAGCATAGATACTCCAATGGAGAAAATTGTAAAAGATCCTAATAAAGGTGATGAAAGATCCTTTGAGGACATCACACTTTTTTAGGAGTCTTGTAGGCTCCTTGATTTGGCTTACAATTACTAGGCCCGATCTAAGTTTTTGTGTGCACAAATTGAGTCAATTTATGCAAGATCCTAAGATCCATCATTGGAAGATGGACAAGAGGATTTTAAGATGTGTACCTTCGTCTTGTGATTATGGTCTACTCTATAAAAGTGAAGATCTATCCATTATTGGCTACTCGGATTCGGACTATGCAAGTGACAAGATGGATCGAAAGTCTATTAGTGCATACACTATCTTTCTTGGAGGCAATCTTATATCTTGGCTTTCCAAAAAGCAAGATACTATATCTCTCTCTTCATGTGAGGCCGAGTACAAAGCACTCACTACAACTACCAAAGAAGTGCTTTGGATCAAGAGGTTATTAATGGAGCTAAAGTGCATCAAGGAGGATGATCTACCAATGATCAAGTATGATAACATCTCGGCCCAAGCTCTTGCCAATAATCCCATATTTCATGCAAGAAGCAAGCACATAGAAGTGGCACACCATTTTGGGAGAGAAAAGCTTATTGGAGGTGAGATCTATTTGGAGCATGTCAACTCATCCTCTTGTATTGCCGATCTACTCACCAAGCCTTTGAGCAAAAGTGCTTTCATCAAGCATAGATCTAATCTTGGAGTTATATCAAGATCAATGCTCAAATCTTCATTGATAATTTTTTAGGAGGAGTGTGAAGAATTGAAAAAGATTATCTATGTTAGATATAGGGGTCTTATGTTTTTTACATCAAGCATCTAGGTGTAGGATGTTGATAGGAATAAATTTGGCATAGATGGCAAATTATGCATTTCCACTTGTAATGCCACTATTGAGCCAAAATAGAGTAAGAGGCTAAACACGTGCCAATTAGAGTGTAGACAAGTGTAAAACTTTTGTTTGATGAATTCCAAGAGGTCCAATAGGATTTAGAGGTGGAACCTTGTGAGGTCCAATAGAAAATTGAGGTGTGCTTGAATATAGTCCAATAGAATTAAGAGGTGCATGGATCAATGATCCAATAGGATCAAGAGGTGACAAAATATGGTCCAATCATAGTTAAGCATAGTGGTAGCTCGTGTATATACTAGTATCATTGTACTCTTCATTTTGAATCTAATTGATTTGGTGATTTCATGGATTTTGTGAGTTATTGGATTTCTAGCTTTCTCTCTCTACCCGAGAGCTCATGATGTTTTTTCTCTCTCTACCCGAGGAGAGCAGCTTGTTTTTACTTAGATTATTTTTTGAATACTTCCCACACATGTGAGTGAGAGTTGGAAGTGATTGAATGCATGTAGTAGTGTGTTTTTGCCATAGGATCTAAGATTGATCTTGAATCTCAATCTAGTCTTGATCTTGGTGCATCTACACACCTTAGGAGATCACAAGTACATGTAGTGGACAGTCCACACGTGTGAAATTCAACATTTGACACCAAGGTTTCAGATTCTTGGGTCATTGCTTCAACCCACTCCTTGGATTGAAAAGCTTCTTGTGTTACATACCTATGTAACTAGTAGTACTTTAGACCCCTAATAGTCCATTTAGTGTTGGGGGCTAAATGGCAAGGTACCCTTAGGATTAAGGGTATGTGCCCTTGGATAAGAGCATACAAGTGACTATACCTTAGTTGGAGGTATGGAGTCACGTGACCCTTGGATAAGGGGTACCCTTAGTATTAAGAGTAGGTGTCTTAGATTAAGGTACTAGTGTCCTTGGTTAAGAGCAGGTAGGTGTCTATGCCTTGGATGGAGGTATGGAACCTAGAGAGGTGTTAGAAAGTCATTGGATGACTATTTTTTCTAAACCTTGGGCCTCAACCTTGATCCATATCACTTTATTGGTCAAGTATACTTGCACAACTTGGGCAATGGGACGTAGTAGGAGGGCGCCCTTCTAAAGTGTCCATTGAGCTCCCAACTCCCACAAGAAAGGCATTCAAAGAGTCATAGGTTATGGAAGAATCTCTTGACATTCCATAAGACTATGGAGGCTCTTGGAGATTCTTTAACTCCCTAGGCTTCTCTCTCTCTCATTGGATGTGCATGGAACTCCATAGTGCATTGGAAGGGTCCATGGACCATCTATATGAGGGTAGTAGGGCGCCCATTGGGAGGGGAGAGATCTCTGTTGTTTGCTTTATGCTCTAGTGTTGCTACTAGTGTGTAGAGTGCTTTCTTATGGTAGTATGCTTGAGGTTTGGATCTTGCTTATGGTATGGGACATAAGTAGGATTTGGATCTTGAGAATGCTATGGAGTGTTGTGGTATGCTTGTGATTTGTTTATGGTTAGCAAGGGGTTGCTAGATAGGTCTTGCTTGGAGCTTGGATCTAGCTATGGTTGGGTGGTGAATACTTGAGGCCAGTTTGTTATCTATCTTTGTGTTTAAAGAGTAGGGACACAGGTGGAGGAGAGATCCTTGGAGGCTTGTAGATCTTTACTTGTAGGTGGAGGCATCCTAGCTTGGAGTTGGGGAGCATCTTGAAGCTTGCAGGTTGTTTGAAGGACATTTGGAGGCTCTACCTTGGATTTGGAGGTCTTCCTCACCTCTACTTGTAAAAGTGGTATCAGAGCTAGACAAAGGATGGTAACCTTTCTAACCTTCTTCAAGTTCTATTAAGATCACTAACTAAATTTTTTTTGGAGAAGATTATAGGCTTTTCTAGTTGTAGGAAGCTTGTAATTGAAGTACCCAATGAATCTAGTTCTCTTTGGAAGAGAGTGGTGATGCTTATAGCTGGCTTTTGATCATGTTAGAGAAGTTTTAAAGTGGGCTTTGGATTTTTAAAAGTTCTGAAAAAAGATTTGTGGGATAGGTAGAAGAAGTCTTCCTCTACATACACAAACTTTTTTGGCAAAAAGATTGATTCTAGCTATGTGTTTTGATCAAAACTAGTGTTTTTTTTGCATAAATGAAATGTTTGAAGTTCTGATTTTCATTTTGAAGTTCTGTTTTTCAGACCTGTAAATCTGAAAATCAGATCTGAAAAGTGAAGTTTTCATTCAAACTTCATTAGTTACACATTTCTATCTTCTGGTTTCATGAAGATGACAATGTAGGAAGGGAATGGTAGTGTAACGTTGTGCATAAAACAAGTTTTTAAACCTGTTTTTTGTCATTTTGAAGTTCTGATTTTCAGACCTGTAAATCTGAAAATCAGATCTGAAAATTGAAGTTTTCATAAAGCTTCATTAGTTATCCATTTCTCGACACTAGTTTCTTCGTTTTGGAAATCTAGAATAGTGAGAAATGTGAAAACTTTGGTTGCTTTTGAAATGACATATGGAATTGGAATGGGAATGAGAACTTTATGTAAATATTAGCTTGGATTAGTTAATTGAAGTTTACATAAAGATTTGGTTTTTATTTTTGCTTTTGATTAAGGCAAATGTAGCTTGTTGTTTTTTTCCTCTTAAGCTTGGATTAAGCTTGCAAATAGTAGGCTTGGATTGAGCTTACAAACAATAAGATTGAATGAATAGAAGTAAATGCTTTTATTTGCATTGGATGTAGCAATTGAAGCATTTCTATCATTCTAATTTGAGCACTTGTTGTTGTATTTGCATAATAGAAAAAACACAAGCAACCCCAATAGATCAAACCAATGAAAACCCAACATTTGATCTATCAAACCCATCCAATGTAGCACAAGCTCTTGAACTTTTATACCAACAAATTCAAGCCACTAAAAAACAGCTTCTTGAAACTAATGAAAGATACCAAGACTTACAGTCTAGGTTAGCCAATCAGAAGAAGCATGTAGTTCCACCTCCCGTAAAAGTGTTTAAGGGGGAGAAGAAGGATAGGAACTTATAGGTGGTAAGTTCTTGGCTAAATGTTTGGAACAAATACTTTGCCATAAACCAATTCCCTGAATCTAAGAAGTTATCCACTGTCACCATGTTCCTTGACGTAAGAGCATTAGTTTGGTGGGATGACGTAGTTGCAAAGGGCAATCAACCTTGTACATGGGATGATTTTTGCAAGCTTTTTAGGGATTATTTTCTACCACTTTTAGATGACTATGAACACTTCCAAAAGTTGAGTCATCTAACCATGAATAAAGGTTTGGAACAGTTTATTCAAGATTTTCATGAGTACTTGAATCCACTTTATAGTGATATTCCGCCTAAGGTACAAATGTTAATGTTTATTGATGGCTTACCAAAAGATTATCAAGTGGATGTTCGTAGGAACCATCCAAAACCCTAGAAGATGCTATTAGGGCTGTAAAATACTTTGATGACACACCTAAGCCACCTAGGGGTCAATAGCCTAATGAGCAGAAAAAAAGTTTTCAATTTAAGAGGAAGGATAGGGAAGTTGTTAATGAAACACATCCCAATTCCAACAATCCTAAGAAAACCAAGAAAATTTTTAAAAACCATCATGGTGGCAATGATAAAGCTAAAGCTCGTAAGAAGAACATGTGCTTCAAGTGTAGTGGCGAGGGTCACCTTGCATGTGATTGCGTCAAAAAACAAGCTTCAACCTCAGGTAATCTATCTCGAAGTAATGAGATGGATGTTTGTTTCCTTAGTTCTTTAGTTTTTGGTCCTAATGACCTTATTTGCATTAAAGGTAAAGTTAATGATCAAGTTGTTAATGTTCTTTTTGACACGAAATCCACTCATAACTTTATTAATGTAAATTTGGTATAGACGCTAAACCTTCCTACCAGAAAAAGTGAGAAAAAATACCGTGTGACAATGGCATCGGGAAGTAATTTCGATTTGATGGATTTTATTGTTCCTGATGTAGAATTGCACATTCAGGACTATTCTGAACAACTAGAATTCAATGTTGTTCAATTAGCTAATGTAGATATTGTCCTTGGGCAACAATGGCATTTTGATAAGAACAAATCATTGAGAATTGATTTTGTTGAGAAATCTTTATCCTTTATGCATGAGAATTCTTTATTACGATCAAGGCTAGTTTAAGTGTTGACACTAAAAATGTTAACCCTTATTCTAAACAGGAACTTAATTCTATTATGAAGAATTTTGATTTTAAAGTTTATTTATGTTTTCATAATGATATCATTTGTTGCAATGATGAAGAACTTAACATAAATGCCATGAATATACCTAGTGAGAACACTACAGAATTTGAAGCCTATAATGAACTTAGGCAGGAATTCAATGATGATTTTTTAGACCTTCCTGTAGGTTTACCACCAGAAAGGACAGTTGATCATAAAATTGACCTAATACTTGGAGCAATTCCAATCGCACAGCGTCCTTATAGGATGAGTGCATCGGAAGAGGCTGAGGTAAATAGGCAATTACATGATTACCTGAAAAAGGGGTGGGTACAACCTAGTAAGTCTCCTTGGGCATCACTAGTGGTTCTGGTGGCCAAGAAGGATGGACTATAAGGTTTTGCGTCGACTATAAGAAATTGAACAAGGTAACCGTTAAGAATAGATATCCATTGTCGTGGATGGATGATCTAATAGACTATCTTGGGAGTGCTGGGTACTTTACCAAGATAGATTTAAGATCGGGCTACCATAAGATGCGCATTAAGACAGAAGATATACCAAAAACCAGGCTTTAAACTCGCTTTGGTCACTATGAATTTTTGCTGTTGCCTTTTGGTTTGACCAATGCACCGGCAACTTTCCAACAAATGATGAACGATTTGTTCAGGCCATATTTGGGAAGATTCATAGTGGTATTCTTAGATGATATCCTGGTGTTCAATAAGACTTTGGCAGAACATAAAGAGCATCTTAGGATTGTCTTGGACATTCTAAGAAGGGAAAAGCTCTTTGCCAAGGAGTCTAAGTGTGACATTTTTGCTAAGGAATTGTCCTACTTGGGGCATAAGATTTTCGAATGGGGGGTGGAGATTGAGGCTGATCGTATCCAGAGGGTTATTGATTGGCCTATTCTCACAACAGTTCGGAAAATCAAGTCTTTCTTGGGATTTGTGGGATTTTTCTGTTGGCATATTCCCAATTTGTTCGATTGGCATTTCCCTTATCTAGGTCTTGAAAGGCTATAAGAAGCTAAGCCAGAGGGCTAAGAGTCCACTAGTGGTGTGGACGAAGGATATGAATAATTGTTCTGAGTTGCTTAAGAAAAGTGTCACTTCGGCACCAATACTAATCATTGGCGATCCTAATAAGACTTTTGTGGTTAGGACCTATGTCGGTGATTATGCTATTGGAGATGTTTTGATGTAGAATGGATATCCTGTGGCTTATGAAAGCAAGAAACTCAATCCTGCTCAGTCTAGGTATTGTACCTATGAGAAGGAACTGTTTGCAATTGTTCATTCCTTGAAAATTTGACGACATTATTTGTATGGAGCCAGATTTGAAGTTTTGACGAATCATCAGACTCTTCAATATTTCTGTGATGCTACAGATTTAAAGGGGAGGCAAGCTAGATGGGCTGAGCTGATACAAATCTTTGACTTTTCTATACGTTATTGTAAAGGAAGTCAAAATACTCTAGCGGATGCTTTGAGTCAGTTACCGGTTATTAATCAGTTGTGCTTTACTGTTATAGAACCGGAGTTGTTTCAATCTCTTCAAGGACTATATGAGTCCGATCCTTTTTTTGGAAAGTATTGGCAACAAGTACTTTCGGGGGTCGATTCAGGTTTGCAAGATTCCTCGAATCAGGGAAAGATTGAAACGGATTTCCTAGTCTGTGTACCGAAGAATGACATTGTAAGGGCCCAAATCCTGCATGAGTGTCATGATAGTCCATGCGCAGGACATCCGAGTATACAAAGAACACTTGACTTAGTCCGAAGGCAATTTTGGTGGCTTAAGTTGAAAAGTCAAGTAGAGGCCTATGTACTTAAATGTACTAAGTGCCACTTAAATAAAGCAGAGAGGCTAAAAGCTAGTGGCCTATTACATCCTTTTAATATTCCTATCGGAAAGTGAGAAAGTATATCTATGGATTTTGTGGTCGGGCTTCCATGTACAGGGAAGGGCCACGATTCGGTTTGGGCCATTGTTGATAGACTTACGAAGTTTGCCCAATTTATCCCAATGAAAACTACTGTTAAAGCTTCAGAACTAGTTCCACTGTTTGTTGAGAAGCTATTTCGACTATACGGGCTGCCTTGCGATATTGTCAGTGACCATGATCCAAAATTCACTGGGAATTTTTGACAAGCAGTATTTGAAAAGTTGGAAACAACTTTAAGTTTGAGTTCTACAGATCATCCAGAATCAGACAGTCAAACAGAAAGGACCAATCAGACGATGGAGGATATGCTTTGAGCATATGTGGGCCATCGACAGTCTGATTGGAAACAGTTACTTCCACTGGTGGAATTTGCATATAACAGTGCAAAACATTCAGCGATCGAATTCAGCCCTTTCATGCTTATGTATGGTTTTCAACCTCGATCACCAATTAGTGTTGGCATGAAAAACCTACGGGTGCAAGCCGCAGCTGATTTTCTTGCAGATATGCAAGAAATGTTATAGCTGGCTAAAGATAGCATAAGAAGTTCCCAGGACAGGGCAAAGCACTATGTTGATCTATCTCGGAAGCACAAGGTATTTATGGTCAACGACTGAGTGTTTTTGAGAGTCCCTAGTCACTGTAGGGGCTTGAAAACTATTAAGTGTGCAAAGTTGGCGCCTAGGTATTGTGGTCCTTTTAAGGTTATCCAAGTGATAAACAAGGTCGCATACAAACTAGACCTTCCAGCTAACGTTGGAATTCATCTTGTTTTCCATGTTAGACCCTGGTCCCTATGGAAGATCTAGTGGAACTTCTTTGTGATGAGTCCGTGAGTGGACCACCTGAATCCAAGGCGATTGTTAATAGCCGGCAGAGAACTCTATGGAGTAAAGTGCTTTGGAAATTTTTAGTCAGGTGGAGGGGCAAATCAGAAGAGGAGGATATTTGGGAAAAGGAGGCTGATCTCCAGAAGAATTTTCCACATTTTTCCCTACAAGGAAAAATTTCAGTTTAGGGGGAAGGAATGTTACATACCTATATAACTAGCAGTACTTCAGACCCCTAATAGTCCATTTAGTGTTGGGGGCTAAATGGCAAGGTACCCTTAGGATTTAGGGTATGTGCCCTTGGATAAGGACAGACAAGTGACTATACCTTAGTTGGAGGTATGGAGTCACGTGACCCTTGGATAAGGGGTACCCTTAGTATTAAGAGTAGGTGTCTTAGATTAAGGTACTAGTGTCCTTGGTTAAGGGCAGGTAGGTGTCTATGCCTTGGATGGAGGTATGGAACCTAGAGAGGTGTTAGAAAGTCATTGGATGACTATTTTTTCTAAACCTTGGGCCTCAACCTTGAACCATATTACTTTATTGGTCTAGGACCAAAGTATACTTGCACAACTTGGGCAATGGGACCTAGTAGGAGGGCGCCCTTCTAAAGTGTCCATTGAGTTTCCAACTCCCACAAGAAAGGCATTCAAAGAGTCATAGGTTATGGAAGGAGTCTCTTGACATTCCATAAGCCTATGGAGGCTCTTGGAGATTCTTTAACTCCCCTAGGCTTCTCTCTCTCTCATTGGATGTGCATGGAACTCCATAGTGCATTGGAGGGGTCCATGGACCATCTATATGAGGGTAGTAGGGCGCCCATTGGGAGGGGAGAGATCTCTCTGGTTTGCTTTGCTTATGCTCTAGTGTTGCTACTAGTGTGTAGAGTGTTTTCTTGTGGTAGTATGCTTGAGGTTTGGATCTTGCTTATGGTATGGGACATAAGTAGGGTTTGGATCTTGATAATGCTATGGAGTGTTGTGGTATGCTTGTGATTTGTTTATGGTTAGCAAGGGGGTGCTAGATAGGTCTTTCTTGGAGCTTGGATCTAGCTATGGTTGGGTGGTGAATACTTGAGGCTAGCTTGTTATCTATCTTTGTGTTTAAAGAATAAGCACACAGGTGGAGGAGAGATCCTTGGGGGCTTGCAGATCCTTACTTGCAGGTGGAGGCATCCTAGCTTGGAGTTGGGGAGCATCTTGAAGCTTGCAGGTTGCTTGGAGGACATGTGGAGGCTCT
The DNA here is from genome assembly GCA_029204225.1 of Diphasiastrum complanatum. Taxonomy (NCBI): domain Eukaryota; kingdom Viridiplantae; phylum Streptophyta; class Lycopodiopsida; order Lycopodiales; family Lycopodiaceae; genus Diphasiastrum; species Diphasiastrum complanatum. The sequence goes on along the minus strand of CM055093.1, from coordinate 83,093,169 downwards.
ACCTTGGATTTGGAGGTCTTCCTCACCTCTACTTGTAAAATCTTGGACATCCTTAGACTCTTTATCTAATATAAAAAGTGCATGATAGAATGTTTCACCTTCCACTTGCCTTCCTTCTTCATCATATGTGAGCCTCCTTGGCTCAGATCTTGTTAGTATAGATCTTCTTGGTGTGGTAGCTTGAATTTGCTCCTCTTCAAGCCTCAGCCTCACCTCTTCTTGAACAGCATCAAGATTGATGATTGATCTTGCATGAGTCTCCTTGATCTGTGCATCATCCAAGTTAAATTTCTGATCTTCATGGAAGATCACATCTCTACTAACAACTTTCTCAGTAGAGGGCAAATAAATCTTGTATGCTTTTTTAGTGGATGCATATTCTACAAAAATTCCTTTTACTGCACTAGGATCTTCCTTCTTCTTAGTTTCTAGATGCACATGCACAAAGCATACACAGCCAAAAATCCTAAGATGATCTACCTTAGGCTTTTTCTTATACAACATCTCAAATGTTGTCTGTCCTCCTATTGCAAGATTTGAAAGCCTATTACAAAGATAGTTTGCACATGCAACTACCTCTCCCCAAAATTCTTTAGGCAGAGAAGCTTCTAGCCTAATGGCTTTCGCACATTCACACAAAGTTCTATTTTTTCTCTCAGCAACTCCATTTTGCTGAGGAGTATATGAACAAGAAAACTCTCTTTGAATACCCTCTCTCTCACAAAAGTCTTTAAACTTATTGGAAGTGTACTCTCCTCCACTATCACTTCTTAAAGCTTTTAACTTGAAAGGAAACTGCTTCTCTACATAAGCTTTGAAAGTAAAAAAAACATCATAAACCATGGCTTTTGAAGACAGCATATAGATCCAAGAATATCTTGTATAATCATCTACAAAAGAGACAAAACAGTTGGCTCCTCCTTTGCTCTTAGTTGATGAGAAATGCATGAAGCTCTGGTCCCATGTGAAGTTTTTAGCACGTGTGAACTTCACCGCACACCCTACAGGATCTTACTAAGGTGTTGTGATTGCACAAGATTGATCAAAGAACAATATGCTTGAAAAATCTAAGGCAAGGGCACAATGGCATACATCTGATGAAAAAATCTAACTCTTCACTATGAGAAATGAATGTCAGAAATAATTCTAAGTGTTCAGTATGGAAAAAAGTGCTACAATTTAGAGTCATTCTCTATGTATGGATTGTTTGATGAGAGGTATATATTTGCATAAAGTGGCCTAGATAGTCTGAGACTCATGTTTGTTGGTTTTCCAATTTGAGTAAGCTCCATTATTGCATGATGCAGTCATAAAGCTTATTTGAGGTAGCTTGATAGCTATGAACTAGCAAACACATGCTCAATAAAAGTGCAAGGTGTAGCTATGTTAGGAGGAGATTTTTGCCACAGAGAGTTATGCCTTGCAAGGCTTGCCACAAGTCGTAGGGTGAAATGGGGTAGAACATCTCAAGAGCTTGAGTACATGCGTTTGTGTGGGCAAGGCGTTAAGCCCATAAATGCCTGAAAGGGGAGTTGGTCTTTACATTAGGTAAAATTCTAGACCCTTTATGCCCCCTTAGCTTCATGCCATGCCTTGGGCTATTGTTTATTGCCACTTTGTGCTACCCTCAAGCAGGGCATAAAGCCCTTGCTCCAAGACTTTACACCCTACACTTCATATTGAGTTGCCTTGATATTAAGTAAAGGCCCTAAGCCTTGCCATTTCTCGACCTTCAAATTCCCATCTCAAAACTTCTCGAAGTTTGAGTCTCTCAAAGTTCTCGAAGTTTGATTCTCTAGATCTATTACTCATTCGATGCCATGCTCCATGTTGATCTTAGTTCTTTGCTTGCACGATGGCCCATGCACCATGGAATATGTGGGATGTGCCACCTAGCACAACAAGTGGGTCTATGAGAGTCACCTCTAAAACACAAAGGAAAACCACTCACATAATGCCAAGGGATAGAAACACATGAAATATTTTATTCTGGAATGGCTACTTGAGGATTAGCTAGAATGTTGAAGGAATGTTGTGGACCCCAGTCTTAGAGGTGGAGCACTAAGCACATGCTCCTATGTTCACCTATCATACCTGTGAAACAAGAGTCAAAGAAAGTTGGTAAAACAAAAGGACTTCGATGGCATTTGATTAGTGGCAATGCAAGGATGCTGATATATTCAATTGGTGTAATGATTAGTGCAAATGATGGAGTAGCAAGTTGGTTCTCGTCCCCAATCATGGGGTGCTAGTTTGCAGACAGAATCAGAGATTGGAACTAGAACCCACATGAAGTAAGGGACCCACAAATCTCATTAACTATGGCTTATAGTCATAAAGCCAGTTTGAACTCTTATTGCATGAAAATGATAGGAAAAGGAAAATGAAAACAAAGGGGAAAGAGAGAGAGTCTGCAGCTCTCATCCATGAACACTACGTGGATCTCCTTGAGTCTTGAATCTTGAATCTTGAGCGTTGCATGGATAATCTGCCTTAGCTATGTGGCGAGCGGTAGCAGGCACTGGGCAGCACTGTAGCAAATTAGCTAACTTTCAAGACTTGTTTTCTAAGCTTGTGCTTTGTTTATTCTCAGCCTGCCATAATTGATGCAGTCGAGGTGATAGCACCAATATAATATGATGTATCCACGTACAGTTGCTGTAGTCGGCTCTTTCAGTTCGATGCTGTGTGTTGTTTGATGACTTTGACGTTGAAGGCTGGAGAACCTCTTTGAATATTATGGGTAGTTGACTAATGGCTGGTTGAACCTTGCATGCGACAGCTCCGATTATGCGAGCCAGCTGAGCAACAAAAACATGGCGGAAATTAGATCATCAAGCACTTGCTTGTATCACGAGCTGAGCACAAAAGCATAGCTGAAGGATGAATCGATATCAGATCAACAAAGCATAGCTTAAAACTACGCTTCGAGCAAGTATAGCTGAAGAATGCGGTTATCAGCAAAGCATAGCTGAAAACTAGGGTCAAAGTCGACTGATCGGGGGAGAGAGAGAGAGAGAGAGAGAGAGAGAGAGAGAGAGAGAGAGGGAGAGAGAGAGAGAGAGAGAGAGAGAGAGAGAGATGGAAACCATGAATATGTCTCTTGACAATGCTGTGCGCACTGTGATTGCAATATACAAGCCAAAAGAGCAGCATACTGTTGAGGAGGTTGTGAATGCTTCCCTTCGTCATAGTGATGCAGTGAAGAGCCTGGATGATTTTATTGTAGCTGCAGTAGTGAAAAGCTTGGACAACTCCTACGTACGATCTTTGCCCTCCGTAGCTATTGTTTCACGACTATCATTTTCAAGCAGATCACATGTAGATCATCTCTTTTCAGCTACAAATCCAGTGAATTATCTGCCTGTATAGAATAATTCCTATCATATTCTTTCATCTAGCTCTAGTTTCTGCAATCTAGATGTATGTCATACCAATCTAGCAGCATACGGAGCTAGACATTTCTTACAGCTGTATTCATCATTCTATAATATTCAGTGTAATTCATGGATATGATCCTATTAAAGGCTCCTGATGGAAACTGCAGGTGGGCAGCTACGCACACTGGAGGAAAGATACAGATCTTGCAGCTAATTTGCAGATTCCTGAGGTACTTCCCCTTCTCATCACATTATCATCGAAATGCTAGTCCTTATAATTAGCATTATAAATTAGCTGCCGTACAGAGTTGAATGGGTGATTACCTTTTATCTAACGAGAGACTACTCATGCCTTTGCAGTTAGCTCCAATGCTCACAGAGATGAACACTCTAGCAGATATTGATGCGATTGACTCTGAGGTCATATCTGGGGAGTCCGAGTCAGAAGAGCCTCCTGTGCTTGCCAAGGGAGACATCCTTCATATTGCAATATTCACAACTGAGCCAGAGAACCAAGAGAAGCTTGTGGCATTGTGTCAAGATTTTCTCAAGGCGCAAGTACAAGATGTGAAGGGGCTCAAAGCATGCACAATGCACAGATCACTGGATGGGAAGAAAGTTCTGAGTATAGGGCAATGGAAAGATGCAGCTACTGCAATTGGAGTAGCAACTTCATCCAAGTGGGAGGAAGCAAACAAGCTGTTAGACGGACTTATCATTGATAGTGATAGCAAGCTATATGAAGTAGTATATGTGAAGTGATTTACAGTATACCAGCTTCTGTACGGGTCTTATTAAGGTGACTCGCTATCAATAATTTATATCATATCCAGAGTACATTCTGGATGTAGATCACTATAATGAGAAGGTCCAATTGAACTGCAGTAGCTACTGTGGTGGCTAAATGGAAGCTCTTCATTACCTTTTTTTTCATTGGAATAAAAGATGTCATTGTGAGTAGAGGATGCTAATCCGATAATATTCAATTCAAAAGTGAATATTGAGTGGAGTGGAGAGATATGGAGGTGGGTTATCCTACACAGTTTGACAGTTTGCAGGAGCTGGAGTACTAAAATGGTTGGAGGTGCTCCATTTGCTTATCCTTTAGAATAAGGTTATGTAATGGATGGTAAAATAGTTGACACTATCAAATTAAAACGTGAAAATGTAAGTTGAAAAGGAATGGAGGTGGATTCATATATATACAGAAAAGAATAACCTCTGTTAAAATGCATTGAGAACCATATTTCACTAAGGGCTAGTTGAGCTTGTATTAAATTGCAGTCAAAGACGTTTTTATATAACATAATTTTCCGATGTCATGATTGAGTAGTGTAATATGGATGTAAATGCTTGTTATGAAACATTGCTAACTAGTTAATTTCACATTACCATAAAAAAATAGAGAAATGCTTGATGCTTGTCATTGCAAACATACACTAGAAACTAGCTTCCACTTAGTGCTTGTTAAGGTGAACTTGGAGCATTCTCATACTAGTGGCATGTCAATGTCCCTTGCCCAGCTTTAAGAAAGTTGTCATGCAACCAAACGCAATCATGGTACCACCAAACATTACTAAACTACAAGCTCTCACAAAACATGTACCAATCTATGGTACATTTGAATTTATTACCTTTCTACAATCAAAAACTCAACCTGCCACACAATAGGGTTTGGCCAAGAACTTTACTTAGGTTACCCTTGACTATTCTTAGTGATAGACGCATGGCAAAGAGGGAAATCCACCTAATGTGCTAATAATGGCACCTCGAGCACAATGTGAAAGGGAATACAACCTTTTTTGGTCTTACTAGCTTGACAATTTTTGTAGCTCTCACTTGCTGGTAAGTGAGCTAGTAGGTCAAGCAATTATTGTCGGAGGGCCCCCCATCTCCATTGCTTTAGCCCTCCAATTTCTTACTATGACTATCCCATCTCATCATGCTTCTTCTAGCTTTGGTTGAGCTCTTCTCCAAAAATGATTTTCACCTACCAATTCTCTCTCTCTCTCTCTCTCTCTCTCTCTCTCTCTCTCTCTCTCTCTCTCTCTCTCTCTCTCTCTCTCTCTCTCTCTCTCTCTCTCTCTCTCTCTCTCTCTCTCTCTCTCTCTCTCTCTCTCTCCGTTTATGCCTTCTTTTCACCTAGTTTATTGATGGAGAAAGTTTTACTTTATGAGCTCACATCTGGAATGATTACCTACCATGACCAACCTATCTATAACATTTCGGAAGATATGACAATTGTGGCAACAAGTTTTTTGATGAAGAAGAAGAAAGAGAGGCAATTTGCTGCATGCTAGGAGCCATAAAGGACAATCTTTTTGCTAATCAAGGATTTTTTTGTTACCAATGAAAACAATCTTACATACTATTATGAACATCTAGAGATAATAGGGAGCAAGAAGATGAGAGACATAGGATCACCATAATATTGTTCTCTACTCTCACTATTCCCAAAATGAAAGTAAACTAGGAATGTAGAGTTATTATTTTCTTCTAATACTCCTTGTCATTGATCAAATTAAATTCTTCTAGATCTAATAAAGTACAATTTTTATTTTAAGATTTACTTTGCCGAAAGACTTTGAAAATATATTAACCACTTGATTTTCTGATCAATATATGGCTAATTCTGGTACAATCCACTGGAAAGCTCTTTTTAGAGTAATTAGATAGGTACGAGCTACCATTGACCTTTGAATCTGCCATGGTGATGTTGATGTCGAAAATCAGTGGGTATGAGTTATCAAAATAAAAAAAACAATATTGCTTATTTGCTTTCCCCCACCACTCCCGAGGCCTCCCCAATTCCCAATGATCTAACCATAGTGTCTACAGTCATAGTTAACAACTCTAAACTGTTCACAATCTAACTTGTCAAACTTCGAAAATACATTCCATCCACTGATACTAGAATATGACCGCCATCCCTAAATTCAAATCAAGGAAAATAGCAAAATGTATGAATATGCATTCCCTCCACTCGAATGAAAATTTGAATGCCATCTCTAAATATGAACGCCATTCACATTGGATAGAGAATATGAGAGCGCCATCTCCAAAAATGAGCGCCATTTCCAAAATGTATGCATATGCATTCCCTCAACAAGAATGAAAATATGAGAGCCATCTCCAAATATGAATGCCATCTCCACATCGGATTGAAAATGTGAGCGACATCTCCAAATTTGAATCAAACAGAGTATATAATATAATAAAAGATAAGCACTTTGTTTTGTCTTGTATTGTTTTGTTTTGTACTATAACAACAACCATAAGATATTAAGAAGTTGATGTCCGTACAAAAATAGTAAGCTATTGTATTTCACATGTGTGGGTCCAAAAATAACATAATATAAACATTCTACACACAAGATTGCAAGATATCACAAATATAGTGCACCAATGGATAGATGAACCCAAGAGAACTCATGTATAAGCATGAAGTGAGATAAGAGAGAGAATGTGTCTCTTCCCGTGAGTTACAGTTAGAAATCAGTTTTGATCTGATTCACTAGTATAAGCTCTCAATGTAATGATGTAATTATTTTACAGTTTATTTGGTTTATTGTATATGGTTGTGATCGGGACGTGACCCATTAGGATATATTGATCGGGCACTGATCCCATAGCCGGCTACTTGGGTTAGCCGAGTAGCCACACATAGGAAGAATTAGCATGTACAGAGTTATTTATAGTACTTGCTATACTTGGGGGCATGTCCCAAGTTTGTCGGTCGAATTTGGCCATATTGGGCCCGACCTTAGTTTGACAGGTGGTAGGCCAATTTTAGGACACCTGCCTTTTCATGCAGTCTGTGAATACTCTATATGTACATTGTTTCTTTGTAATCTATTAACTTTTGTTGTGCCATCTTTGAGAGCTTGGGAGGAGTGGCTATGGTGATTGTGTGATGTGATCTGCATACTGCACTAGATTCTATCGGAATTTCAACTTGGTATCAAAGCTTTAGGGTGATGCAGGTATGCACAATTCGATGGAGCTATGAGATCGTGTCTTTCACTAGGACAAATAGCACTCGGAGAGTCTCAGGAGAGAGGACTCCATACGGGGTATTGGCAATCCGGATGGCAGGAGACAGCAAAGTTCCTTCGATCGGAGCTTCGGGGAAGATCAGAATCATCGTCGTAGGTGGATTCCAAAGAGAATTCACGGAAAATCTTGCAGTTTTGGTGGTTTCGGGGAAATCATCGATGTTGGCTACGTTATTCACTGTGGGACAGTCGTTTGGCGCAATGGGGCTTGCAAGGGATTTGCAAAGAGCAGTGACAAAGAGCCATAGCAATTTACAGGATCAAATTGGATGGAAGACTGAGAAAATTTGGAAAATTTCCAATTTTGTGGGGTGTTGATGGATTTCTAGGAAATCAGCCTGTTTGGGAGCAATACCACACCAATTTACATACTGTAAATTGCATCGAAGAGCCAGAGGTAGGGCAACCTCATTGGGCTAGGAAACTGCAAGAGAAATCTCAATAAAAGGCTGAGCAAAGCCCAAGTATTCTCCATTCTTCTCTGGCTAGGGTTTACAGGTGAAATTCTTGGATTTCTCTTTGTACAAAACCGTTTGTCATGATGTGAGAAGCCAAGGAAGGGCACTAGCTCAGAATAAACCAACTGTACCCTTGATGGAGGTCACCAGAGCACAAAAGCAAAAAGAATCGGTAGCAGATCCAGTACCTACTGATTCCCATTAACTGATATACCAACAACATCTGGAGTCTATCCAAATCTTCATGCAGAAAAAAGAAGATATCAGGATATGAGGCAGTGGATTAAACATCGCAAGAAGAAGAGGAGCTTGAAGCTGCTAAAGCAACAACAGAAGTTCATTCTTCACCATTGCAGCCACCAAGAAATTCACGTATAGATATGAATGATCAGTTGCATCATCATGAAGAACCCTTCAAGATGACTGAACCAGAAGCACCGCAAACAGAACTGCTCATGAATATTTTCAAGGGAACATTAAACTTCCAGCCACCCATGCAAACTCACGAGTAGTATCTGCTATACTGGATGGAGGATTGGGAGTCAATATCATATCCATGTCCTAAATAAAAAAATGGGGAATGCAAGACCACTTGAATAGGCCTAATTGTCGAATGGCCGTTCAAAGTGTTATTCGACCACAAGGTGTGATACCAAGCATATTGGTACAAATTGTTGGGCTGAAATTTACACTAGATCTGGTTGTTTTGGACATCGCTAACAATAATGCCTACTCTTATGAGCTCTTGCTTGGTCGCCCTTGGCTTTCTAATGCCCGTGTAGTACATGACTGGAATAAAAAACGAGTAACGTTTAGCAAACGAGACCAGTTAGTGACTATCGATTCTAGGAAACATCAAGTCGACATGCGTGATAGATGATGGATCTTCCACTACCGAATCCCTATTGGAAGCATACCGTAACACTCAAAAAATGGGCACTACACACATCCTACTGATATCATCAATTGGAGCCATAGTTTAGTAACAATCGATTGTGTTAATGCAGAATATTGCTCCTTAAATACTAGTAGTTCAGATCACAAAGAGGGGCCGGGTGAATCATCAATCACTTTGAATTCACCTATCTTTAATGTTCAATATATTGAAATTCTCTCGCACAATGATGAGTTGTTGAACATTGCTTGGCTACCGACTAATGAATCAGTTTTGTTGTACGTAGATGATGAAAGCATTTTACAATCCCATCCACCCCATGACTTGGAAAAAATTTCTGACATGGCAATTTTAGAGTATATGGGAGCACTTCCACAACGTCTTATTCCGGAATCTCCTAAGTTGTTATCACCATTAGCAACAGTAAGCAAGGTCAAGACCGAGCCAATTAAGACTTACCGTGTTAAAAAACCTATTGTCGAGTGGGATATCCTTGAGTTGAAACCTTTTTGAGATAGATGAGTCTCTCCTGCATGACATACCTAACGCTAAACCCATCCGCGAAAAGTCCAACCATCGTTTTATGTTGACACCTTGAAACGCATGCTGGCTACGAAAGAGAAAATGAAACGTCCTATCGTAATGAAACCACCCAAGGATTGGACGCAGGTACGTGACGATGAACCTTCTGGTCCAGCATCTCCACCATCTACTACCAGACCCTCTACTTCCAAGTTCACGAGAAAAATCAAACCTAAAGTGTCGTACACACTAGAGGGTGATATGTCACAATACTTCAAGGACCATGCGATTGAGGATGTTACTATCCAGTTGCCTCAAGCCCAACGAGAAACTCAGGGGGATGCGCCTTATGATAGACCAACCCAGATGATCACATTAAATCTTAAAAACCCTAATGAAAATGAGGACAGACTTGTCCATATCGAAGCTCACCTTAATTGAGAGAAACGTTGGGCCTTAAAGAAACTACTTAGACGATATCGCTATGTTTTTGCATGGTCATACAAAGACATGAAAGGAGTGAGTCCCACGGTTGTCGTACATCCCATACCTCTAACACCTGATGCTACCCTGGTAGCTAGTCGGCCCTATAGATGCAATCCCATATACCGAGCAAAGATCAAGGAAGAGTTACAACGGCTAATAGAGGTCGGGTTCATCTATGAGGTCGAACATACGGAATGGGTGTCGCCTATCATAATTGTACCCAAGAAAAATGGGCAGCTTCATATCTGTGTAGACTTTAGGAAGCTTAGTGTTGTCACCAAATGTGACCATTTTCCTATTCCATTTGGAGAAGCCATATAGCTGGAGATGAGGCCTATTCCTTCTTAGACGGTTTTAGCGGTTATAATATGATAGAAATTGTGCTTGAAGATCAACACAAAACTGCTTTTGCCACGGAATGGGGGACGTTTTGTTGGAAGGTGATGCCCTTTGGACTATGTAACGCTCCTAGTACCTTCCAATGTGTCATGCAAGGCCTTTGCGGACCTGATGGGAGACACGCTAGAAGTCTACTTAGATGATCTAGGAGTTCACTTTGAAGCATCTAGACATCTAGCTGTACTTGAGAAAATATGCATTCAGTGACAGAGGTATGGTATCTCCCTAAATCCCGAGAAATGCCAAGTCTGGGTTACTCATGGTGTTGTTCTAGGACACATCATATCCCGAAATGGGATTGCTACTGATCCTGAAAAGGTAAAAGTCATTATACAGATGCCTATCCCTAGAACCGTGCGTGAGGTCCTGGTTTTTATGGGACATGCAACCTATTATCACTATCACGTACGTGACTTTGCAGGGAAAGCACACTAGATGTATCGGTTAACCATCAATCCTAAATGGGTAGAAGAGCATGGCCATGTGTTTCAAGATCTCAAAATTGCTCTAGCTAGTGCTCCTATTTTGCGAGCACCAGATTATTCCAAGGAATTCCATGTGCACATAGATGCATCCAAATATGCCATAGGTGCTGTTTTGATGCAACCTGGTGAGGATTCCAAGGATTACCCTATCTGATTCTTGAGTCAACAACTAATCCCAACGGTTCAAAAGTTTTGCCATTATCTTTTAGGCAAACCCTTTGCGTTTTACACCGATCAATAGGCGTTGTTATATATTTTGAACAAGACATGCACAACTGGACGAATAGCACGCTGGTTTTTGTTACTTCGAGAATTTGAATTTCGAGTTGTTGTTAGAAGGGGTTCGCAACATTTTTTCGTTGATCATCTTTCACGGATCCCTAGCACTAACAAACCAACAGAAGGTGTTAATGACAACCTTCTTGATGCTATGTTGTTTCAATTAGATTACACTCCAGTTTGGGCCCATGAAATCACCGAATGCCTCACTACTGACCAAATTGATTCAAATCTACCTAAACCCGCCCAGTGAGCCTTGATTTATAAATTCGCTACCTACACCCTCATTGCTGGACAATTGTATAAAAAAGGGACGGATGGAATTATTCGTAGATGTCTCACCAAGGGAGAAACAACCCCCATCATTTCCCTCACCCATGAAGGAAGTGGCGGTGGACATTTCTCACCGGAGATGACATCGTCCAAAATATTGTTGGCCGGATTCTAGTGGCCAACCTTATTCAAGGATACACATCAGTTTGTAATGGCATGCGATGTATGTCAACATGCAAAACAACCTCAATTCAAGGATTTCATGCCATTAAATCCAGTACTGTCTGACCAAGCATTTTTCAAATGGGGAACTGACTATGTGGGACCAATTAGCCCGGCTGCTAGATTCACACAATCTCAATATATTATAGTAGCCACTGACTATTGCACCAAGTGGGCTGAAGCTCGGGCGATCAAATCTGCAGCTGCAAAATCCACTGCCAAATTCCTCTACAAGCAGGTTATAGTGCGTTTTGGTTGCCCATTAGAAATCGTTAGTGATAGGGGAACACACTTTTTAAATGCAGTGATTGAACACTTACTCTCCACCTTTTTAGTGGTCCATAGGAAAAGTGCCTCTTATTACTCGTGTTGTAATGGCCAAGCTGATTCTACTAATAAGGTCTTATGTGAAATCCTTACTAAGACCATAGAGGCCAGTCGGTCTGATTGGAAATTGAAGTTACATGTCGCACTTTCGGCTTATCGCACAACCCCCTAAGAAATCTACTGGATCTACCTCTTTTTAGTTGACTTATGGCCAGAAAGTAATTATTCCAGTTGAATTTTATGTCCCATCCTTACGCCTGGCCTATGATCTGCAATTGGATTCTAAACAAATCTTAGCCAATCGCATGTTTCATCTTGAAAAGTTTTGTGAAACTCGTACCATTAGTGTCCATGCACAACAAGTTCACAAGCATAGACAAAAAGATTGGCATGATCGTCTAATTAAGCTCAAGGAGTTTGAGGAGGATAAGGTCCTCTTGTAGCTAGCCAAGAGGCACATAAGGGGAAGTTGAAATTCACGGGGTAAGGGCCATATTTGATTGACCAGATCTTTGCGTCAGGTTATGCCCGCCTTAAAACACTTGATGGAATCCCCTTAGATTCTGTAGTGAATGGGAGTTGCCTTAGACAATATCATGAGCACTCCTTCTATCTTCAACCGTACTGATCACATTCGTCGTTCTATGTGTTGCCTGCATGTACCCATCCCCTTGTCATTCTGTGTGTGTATTTTTCATTTTATTTGTTTGTTTCATCTATTTCCTTCTAGATCCAATCTCATTGTTTGCAAGTTAGGGATCAGTTGACTAGATAAAACGAGTGCACGATCTATCTCGATCCGACTTCCATTCACTTCAGATCTATCAAGCAAGTCCAGATCATCAGATCCCAATTTTCTAGATCTCTACATCAGTTTCCAGATCCATCTCTATCAGATTTTCCAATTTTCTAGAAAAATGGATCAAGTGCTAGGAAACTACATCACTAACACCAAAAAATCTCATATAAAACTTGCCAGCCTTCTATTCCTCATTCAGAACACAACTATCACTCAGGCGAGTTTTGTCTAATCAAAAATCAGGTCAACACTGTGATTAGAGTGAAAATTCATCAGATCTTGACAAAATACATAAAAAACTATGATTTCTACCTCAGCCAAAATTTGCCAGTACCACATGCGACCTTTTTAGGCCAATCAGATATTATCTGACCCATGTGCCAATTTTTTCAGACAATTTTCAAAAATTAGCAAAGAAAAATATAGCAAATCCAAACACAGAACTCGCACAACATAAAAAAACAGTGAGACAAAATTTGCACATCCACTCAAGAACTCGCCCATAGTGAAAAAATGCTAAGAATAGCTTTGGTGAATTTTGATGGCTTGCTAAATTTGTCAAAATTAGATTCAAGTGAGTTTCAAGACAAAAAGAGATGTTACAACTTGCAAGAACTTGCACAGTCATTTTGCCATGTCATCAGAATTTGCGAGCACTCTAGAATGCCTTAGAATTAGTTCGACGATTTCTCTAGCAGGTGGGCGACTTCTAAAAATTTTGACCAAAAATATCTATATAAAGAGGGCCCCACCCCTTGTGCGAATTCATTAGATGCGTTCATTGGAGAGACTATGCTGAAATTTTCTACAAAATTCAGCTTGATTTTCTACTTCCATTTCTTTTTTGCTCTCCCCAGCATGCTTGCACAAGCCCATCCTCTGTGTACTTGCCCACCACCTCATTATGGCATCACATACGAAGCAGAAACCTTTCTTATCATGCCCTCAAGTACGCAAGTATACTTTTGAGATACACTTTGTTACTATTCCAGAACTAGAGGCCAAAATTGCTTTCACTCGTCCCCTTCCTGGCCAAATTGAACATAGATCTCCCAGCTTGTACTGGTATTCAGTGGGAAAGTGCAGTGCGTGCGACATATTCCACGTTTAATGCGACAAGTGAAACATTCAGGATTCCCTCAGGGCCTCATGAGGACATTATACCAGTGGATATTTCCATCATCCAGTCACTGGGATTTCCTAACGACGGTGAAATCATTCATGGGAAAGGCACCGCTTACGACTACAATTATCTGAAGGCCTCCTTGTCGAAGATGGGTCCACCACACTCTTCACCAATGATAGATATGCTATTAAGTGTATCCAAGACAAGGAGCTCAGAGAAGCAGCATAACTTGTGCACCTGCTTGTTGAAGTGCTGAACCCCCGAATGGAGCGAATTCCTCCGAGCGACCTATTTGCCTTATCCTTTGCAATGGGGCAACAACAGGTTTAGCATTACAATTGGACGGACAAATTGGTCAAGAAATTCCATGCAGCACTGGTGACCCGCAAGGCAGTTACCAAGGTGGGATATATCCTCGGTATGATCCTGACTCAACGGTTAGGGCCTCAATGCACACAAAGGATACTTGAAATCACGGCAAAGTATCCAGATGTGCCGCATCAAATTACAAGTCCAGATATGAGTCAGTCCACCGAGCTCAAAGCAAAGTATGCCAAAGAAGAAGAACGCGACGGCTATATAATTCCAGATTTCAAGGAGTGCCACACACATAAGGCCAAGGTTGAAGCAGTTGCACCACAACCAGCTTGGCACAAGGCCCTCTTTATTTCAAATTAGGTAGCCTTCCATCGCTATCTTAGTGCACCAACGTATATGAGGGTCAATCCAGATTTTTACCCCATCAAGCGGCGTGAACCATTCACCCCTGAGTTCATGGCCAACAAAATCTATTGACCCCTTCTTCAAGAATATGTCAAAACAGAAGATTTAATTCCTAAGTTAAGTTGATTCCTAAGTTCAAGTTAAGTTAATTCTAAGTTAGTGCAAGTGCACAAGTTAATTAGCTTTAAGTTTGGACTTAGTCCCATAAGCATGTTTAAGCTTAGGCCCACAACTACCATGTACTTGACTCACACTCAAGCACACCAACAAACCACCAGGTTTGACTCACAAAGTATCATTTAAACACAATGCTCATACAGAGAGTCTACCATACTCTTGACCAATTGACTCGTCCCCATCCAACTTGAAACACAAGTGGACCACATGAGCGACATGGCTCAAACTGAGAAAATCTTACAAGTGGCCACCATGAGACTTACATCTTCCATCTAGCTAGGCTGACATCCTATCAGACATTTACAAGCACAAACCTGTAAAGCTGACATAAATGAGCGACCGAGGCTCAACCTGAGAAAATCTTCCTGCCACCATAAGATTGCACCCTCACCAGATAGACAACAAGTAGACAATGACAAGTCAATCTAGACTCCCGTGACAAGGCAACATGCAAGCCCACACACACTCATGCAAACCAACACGAATGATAAAGCGTCAAATACATGCCCAAGGCTTGTCCATAGGTGGTATGCTATCGTACCAACACCTGTGCCACCTGTAGATTCGTTGCTACACCATTGGTCACCAAATCAGGTCCTCAACCATGGCCTACACCTGTAACCAAGATGCCCTCACGTCGAAGCATATCACATAGATGTCCTCATACATCATCCAAGATCAACCATTTTGAACCAATGAGCGCTCCAAGCCTCATCCCTGATGTATCTCCCAAACAAAGCTATGCTCCAAGCCGCCCTGCCCTGACATCCTGTCCAATAAGTCCTGAAAGCTGATCCCCATCCATTCCCCATGCTCCAAGCACAAGAGTCTACAAAGGACTCAATGAATGAATGTACACAAACCTCACCATAGGCTATACCTGAGTAGCTCGCCTACCTCCCAGAGATGCCTATCCAATGATTTAGAAGTGATAATGCCTCATTGTACCGCCCTGTAGCAGGTTTCACCACCCAAAAATTGTCCCGAATTTGGCCCTACGGTACCCAAATAGTGAATGTAGCCCATCACTAGGTCACTGCACTCCGCTCGATAGAATGGTGACGAAAAAACTCCAAAATATGTTTCTCCCTACCCTGTGACGTCACTCTATCCGCTGGCTCTGAGCAGCCAGTTTCAAGGGTTATTTTGGCCCAAGGATGGCCAAAAAAGGTGCCCTCTAGCCAAAGATAGGTCCATTTCCAAAATGCCTTGCAAATTTGAATTGCAACTTCAAATTGAAGTTTCTTAATGAGGTGAAGTCCACTTTGGACTTCGGGCCCCTTCAATGTATTTCACATTAGAAAATTTTTTATGAAGAGAAGGGTGCCTTTGCCCTTCAGGCCCCTTCACCTTCCATCCAACGGCCACCTTCCATCTTGTGTACAGATCATTTCCCAAACAATTCACCTTGGCCATCGATCTTCTAGGACCCCATCCTACGGTTTTGCTTGCACCTGCATGATGAACAATGCTCCTGCAGCCGCTGGACCCTCCGAAGCACTACGCGCCTGGCCCGTCTCACCGCGTGCGAGTTCCCTCCTCCTCTTCTCACCTCTTTCTTCATAGCTCCCAGCTATGGCTAATACCAGGTTTTTCTGATGCCCCCATAGATCTGATCTAGCTCCTCAGATACATCGTGGCTGTCCACGACTATCTACAGCCTGTGGCAGGAGGAGCAGGGTGCTTTGGTGGGGCAGGTAAGGCTAATCGTTTCGGGTATCCAAGAGCAGATTGACGAGGTCTAGCTACCGGATTTCCTCCATAATGTGGTTCTCGATATCCCATCTGGGCATACCATTGTTGAATTATCTGAGGATTGAAGTTGCAAAAAGCAATCTCATGATTAGGCGAATTACACAAATGGCATATACTGATTTCCATTCATTTTTTCAATTGAGGACACTCATTCACTATGTGATTTCCTGTACAAATAGAACACCAGACATTTCTCCTAGTAGGAAAAGTCTTTGCAAACTTCTCAGGTTTCTTGTTCCCTTGTCCATGGAAATCTTCCAATGCTTTGATCTTCTCATCAAATTGCGACTGCAACTTTTCCATCTGTTTCTGCTGGTTCTTCTCGAGTTTCTCGAACTCATTGAGCATCATTTCTGTAGTAGCGTTGACATTCATTGATGCAATAGTGGTGGATGTCGTAGTGGTCTGCCCTGTTGTATATGGCAACATACTGATATTCGGCTCATCGTTTGAATCTTCATCCTCCTCCCGAATTGCATCATCCATAGCATTTTGCAAAAGTGCGTACTCATTATGGCGTTTTAGATCGCGTCTGATCCTTTTAGGTAAATCTGACAAAAACCACATAATCATGGCATTTTTGTTAATCAGCTCAGGTTCGCACTCATATCTGAGGCATTTTACCCGTTCAATGTAATCTCGAACCATTTTTCGCTTTCCCATTTTAATTTTACCTAAAAGTAGGAGAGGGTCTTCCATAAATTTGAGGTTTGAACCATGTGATAAGGGCTTGTTTAACAGTCTCCCAATCTGTACGCTCAGTTTCATCTTGATTATAATACCAATTTTGTGTTGCGTCCGTTAAGGCCTTTTGAAAAAGCTTAAGTTTATTCTGGGAAAAAACTTTCCCATAGACTTCACAAGATTTAGAATAGATTTGAAGAAATTTAACTAGATCTGTTAATTCATTGTATTTGGGTAGATTCAAACGGAGTGCTCTTCTGACAATGATTGGATTGACTTATTGAGGAGCACCTCCAAGGGTAGCCATATTTATAGATTAAATCAAACAGACAATGAGATTGGATCTAGATTTTCAATCAAAACTATCTCAGATCAGATCTGCTAGATTTCTTTCACTTGACAAGAATCAGATTCCTATATCCTGAAAAAGATTTCAAAAATCAACCAAGCGAAGGTTCCCTAGGCGAAGATTCACTTGACGAAGGTTCAACAATGTTATTTTTGAGAAAAAATTCTCTAATCGGATTTTTCTGACAAATTCTATGGAAATAACCTTCGCCGAACTCTCAGACTCAGAATCTGACACAAATAAAGCTAGGGTAGAATTGGCGAAGGTTTTTGGCCCACAAAAACACAGTTTTTGTAGTTTGGCGAGGATAAAAATAAAGATTTTCTATGATCTGGATAGGATGAATGTTCGTCGAATTCAAAAATAGTAAATTATTTTAAATAGAATAATCTGAAAACTTGGCGAAGGTTTTGGCAAAGAATCAAGAGTAATACTAGTATTTTTGCAAAAAAATGACTTTTTTGGCAAAAATATGACAAAATGACAACTGAGCCTCTGAGAAACCTTCTTTTTCTAATATAATTTTTCGCCGACCTGGTAGTAGATAGATTTGAATAGCACCTATTCACAATGAATTGGACGAAGGTTCTTTTTCTGTCTTTTTAGGGTTTTGGTAATTTTTTTGGTATTTTTTGATTGTTTTTCTTATGTTTCTAGAAATCTGCTGGGAAGGATTGTTCGCCCTTCAAATTGAAGATTCAGTGGTCAAAACCGAAGTGCCTGCAACTCAGCGAAACATTTTCTAAAAGAGGACAAAAAGTTATCAGCTCTGATGACGATTTTTGTCTTCTTTTGACCAAATTTGGTAGATTTGACCAATTTTTGTTATTTTTTCTAATATCTCGGATCCAAATGGATCTTAAGATTGGTGATCTGCATAGTTTTCCATGTTCCACAATCAGATTTAGATTTCAAACAAGCAAATCCACTCCCCAAACTAACCCTAATAAGACTATTCATGCCACGACAAGGTGTCTAATGCAAGCTAACCATCCAACAAATATGCTGCAAACTGAAAAATTGGCGTAGCTTCCCAACAACGGCGCCAAAATTGTAGTGGGTTTATTTCCTTGCCTATTTTCAACCCAAGATCTAATGAAAGACTCACATCTAACTCTACCATCCACTAACCCTAAGCATTAACACTAGATCCATTAACACTACATCCATTAACACTAGATCCACAATGAAGATAGCTTACTCTTTCTCTCTCTCCCTTTTTCTTTCATAAAAAAGTATAAAAACATGCAATCCCAATAACAATCAGATCCAACAATTAGCAAAACACAATAAAAGCATGAGAGATGGACAAAAAGTGATAGAGAGCAAGGACATTTACAAATCTATTTCACAAGAGAACCAATTTGCTTTATTGAAATGAAGATATGTACATGTGTAGCAAACTTGAGTTGGTCCCTTTTTATAGCAGAGAGGAGGACCCTGGCCTCTGAATCCTATTAGTCCATTTCTGCCTCCCTAACTATTCAAATTTAAAAAAGATTGTGAACCATCCAAATTGGAGGGAAATCCAACTTTATTCACTAACTTGACATTTAGGCCCTATGACATTAAAAGTCCCGCAAAAAGGCCTAAAGTCCTTTTATTAACTTTCTAGTTAATCAATTAACTATGTGATCATCGGGTTGGACTTACACACGCAGGGTGCCAAATCCCTCTCACTTATTAACTAGGGTTAGAGTTGCCTTGGGATTTGCAAACCCTCCAACAGTCTTTGACGTTTGAGAAACTCGCGATATCATACTGCTCTTTCATTTATTTTAGAACTATACTTCACATTGAATCTGATTTAGTAGTATCACACACAAACCATCTCTAATATCTTCGGTGGGCTGTACTCTTGTTTTAGAGTATGAATTTATTTTTACGATCCTGTTGGGCAATTAGAATGCTTAAAGCTGTGATTATCTTTAACATAAGCTGTCTATTAGACTGTTTTTGCACCTAGCAACCGATTAGAATGGGAGAGCTTTTTCGCAATATTCCTGCTCTCTTCTCCGTTCTCGTTCTTCCTATTTCCCTTGCCCCATCAGACACATCTACGGCCTGATCTCGATCCTTGACTGACAATGGAAGCTATTACAAATGAAGTCAGGAAGTCCTCATAATCCAAAGGTAATGCCTCCAAAGGTCCTCCAAGCTCCAAGATGCTCCCCAACTCCAAGCTAGGATGCCTCCACCTGCAAGTAAGGATCTTCAAGCCTCCATGGATCTCTCCTCCTTCTCTGTCCCTAATCTTAATCACAAAGGTAGATAACAGGTGGCCTCAAGTATTCACCACCCAACCATAGCTAGCTAGTACATGCAATCTTGCATCTAGGCTAATCTAATACCCCCTTGCTAACCAATAACTAACCACAAGCATACCACCACACACCATAGCATACTCAAGATCCAAACCCTACTTATGTCTCATACCATAAGCAAGATCCAAACCCTAAGCTTACTACACACAAGAATACACTCTATACAGTAGCAGCCACACTAGAGCATAAGCATAACAAACAAGAAAGATCTCTCCCTCCCAATGGGTGCCCTACTCCCCTCATATAGATGGCAATTGGCACCCTCCAATACACTATGGAGTTCCATGCACAACCAATGAGAAAGAGAGAGGCCTAGGGGGGTTAAAGAACCTTCATAGGCTTATGGAAGGTCAAGAGACTTCTTCCATAACCTATGACTTTTTGAATGTTTTTCTTGTGGGAGTTGGGACTCCTACTAGGTCCCATGTCTGTATACTTTGATCCTAGACCAATAAAGTGATATGGTTCAACGTTGAGGCCCAAGGTTTAGAAAAATAGCCAAACACCCATGGTAATGACTTTCTAACACCTCACTAGGCTCCATATCTCCGACCAAGGCATAGACACCTACCTGCCCTTATCCTAGGACACTAGTAACTTGATTTCATACCTCGACCAAGGTATAGTCACTTGTCTGTCCTTATCCAAAGGCACCTACCCTTAATCCTAAGGGTACCTCTTATCCAAGGGTAACATATAGGGGTCACTGAAGTACTGCTAGTTACATAGGTATGTAACAAAAGCTCAACTTGAATCTATAATCTATCAAGAATCATATATCTACGTTCTACAGTCTATTTTAGATCTTTCTTGATTTCTTACAGAATGCAGATTATTACAAATATAATCTTAACAAAAAATAGTGAACAAGATTGAATCTACTCTTATTGAAATCACCAGATCAACAATGACAACTAACTAAAAACTGTAAAATCTACAACTAAGCAAATGTGAAATGTACAGAGTAATTGTTACAACTATCACTCAATACTTGTAATAGACACTCCGCAAGGAGCCAAACACAAAGCAGTATCAAATCTGAATGGTTATGGTCTGCCACTAAGCCCTGCACATCTACCTGATACTAATCACAAAACCAAATCTGAAAGAAGGAAGGATCAACAATCACATTCATACACAAGTACCCAAACTGGATGCATGAAGATGGAGCATAAAAGGAAATGCAAGTAGTAGGATCTTCAATTAACAAAACAACATCATCTCATTACAAATCATATGCTTTTGAAAGTTGTGGAGGAGGCTCCTCTATATACTCACGAGTGGGTGAACTACATTCTATAACACTTTGGATTCCAACTCTTAACTTGCACATTATTAGGAGGCCATAACACTTTGAATTCTAACTCTTAACTTGCACATTATTGGAGGCCTCTTCCTTAAAAATATATCTCAAGTTTGAGAGGGCCCAAATTACTAGCTCCTACATGGTTTTCCATCTTTTGAGAATTACCATGGGGCTCACAAAATATATGACTTAGCCTAACACTAATAATTCTCTGACTCTCAGACTCGGCTTTCAACAGCTCCATTGGAAGCCCTTTTGAGTGGTGAGCACTACATCGACACCTCGGAGCATGGCATCAACTAACAATCTTTTAACTAAGCTAAATTACTACTAGCTATGCTAAGGTTGATCTGACTATATAGGAAGCCTTCTTGCTTCCTACGATCATTTGGTCATGCCGATCTCGACATAGCCATATTTAACAATGCAGAAGTCACCTCAGTTCTTCTCCAAGAAGAACTTCGAAGGAAGTCGATCGATGTTTCTACATTCCCATTCAATACAACCAAAAATGTCAAAACATCAACATGCCAAACTCTGCTGCAAGTGTTGCAAGAAGAACGGACATGATGTAAAGGACCAACAGGCTCATACTGCCGTCAATGATGCTTTAGAAGACAAATCTATCCAAAAGTTGTTTATGGCCGAATCGAACAATCATTAGATTCTGTCTGCAGGTATCTCGACTCCAGTGCGACACAACACATGACTTCTAGACGAGATTGGTTCACAAGCTTTTCTTCGACACATCGTGACAACACCATTCTAGCTTTCTGAAAATCGAAGGCAAAGGAACATTTACCATGGGATTCGATGATGGTTCACCTCGACTTATCGAGAATGTTTTGTATGTTCCAACCTTGACCAAGAACCTACTATTGGTTAGTCAAATTGGGCCACACTATCACATTTGATGAGGGAAGGCATTGCAAGAAGGCACCATCGCATCGCTCCCACACTACAAGAAAGAAGGAAGAGCAAGCGGCTGCAGCATTAGCGGTTACACCACCTTGCGGCCTGCTTTGGCACTCTCTAAATTGCGGCCTACTGTGTTTTTTTGGCATGCGACAGCTTGCAAACAGTCCATCACTACTTTTTTTGTCTCTGCCTTTGATCCATCGCTGCTATTTTTCACCCTGCAGCCCATCGTTGTTGCTCTACGGTTGTTTTTTAGCTTTGTGTGGCACTATTTCTACCTGCAGATCTGCAACCAACGTGTTTTTCGACTTGCCATCCACGACCTAGTCACTCGTGGCATTCCGGTTTGGTTGCATACTAAGTCTCATCACTTCTTCTACATGCTAACTGCATACATGCTATGCACAGGCAAACGGCAAGTGTCACTAGCTTATTGAGATACTACGACAATATGACATCAAACTTTCAAAGTAAAGCATCATGCATGACTAGCAAGCTTCTCCAGTTTCCAGTTTTTTGTACGCACAACAACTGAGGTAAGCCCATTTAACCCACTTCAAGTTTTCAAGAATGCTAGTTGTAGCAATGCCATTATTATCGTACTGTATTCTGTGATAGAATAAGCAATTGGCTTTTTGCTTGTAATTATATGAATCACTATTGTGTAGTCTTTCAGTTTTATAGGCTAGCTAGTATATAGTTTGCCTAGTTAGCTACAAAGAACCGTCAAATTGAAATCATCATTCTGTTTGTACTGCTTATAGGTTTGTGTTGAGAGTGAGTTAACCGGCTCGGACCTTTCTGAAACACAAGAGCAGGTCCCAAGCGTGGCTGAAATACGCCGCCTTGGATAAGTCGCAATTAGCCACTCCGGCCTGCGGTATTGTCTAGTGAAACTCCTAGACTCAAAGGACGGCAAAGTACTACTGCCCCACGAATAGAGTGGCACGGACAATTTACCACACCATGACACCATAACTGCCTACTTTAAGAATGGCCATTGGAGACTGAATCTTCAATTCTAGTAGTTTTTTCTTGCTACACATTTGTTGGGTCTTTTGAAAATTAAAATTATTTGGGGTTTAATGAACTTCTGATGAACAATTTTTGTCAGCTACCCTCCGTGCATCAGGTTTAGAGTATTGCTGTCATCTAAACTAGATTGCTAGTGACATTGCTGAAGTTGTAACCCATTTAGTAATTTTGAGGCAAACAATATGTCGACCCTAGAAAGTTTCGACAAAAATTTCACCAGAGGCAAGAACAGATACTTATTGACGGTCGACAGATTTTTGTCTAAGGGTCGACAAACTTCTATTTAAGGGTCGACAAAATCTTATTGAGTCCAAATTTGATCTAGAGGCAAATTCAGAGCCAAATTCACACTCGATTTGACCCTGAGCCCATAACACCGTTGATAGCAACGAAATTCACTCCGCTTGCAGCCTCTTCTGGAAGCTTGAAAATCTTCCATTGGCGGAAGGAGCACGGGGTGGTCAAGCAAACCCTCAAGATTGGAGGCGATTTTTCTTGATCACTAACGTAAGGGTAGTGTGGGCCCTTTCCCTTTTAGGATTTTCTGATGAGACCAATCCCCGGCTAGAAATAGCCCTAACATTTTGGTTGTAGATGTGGAATCATGAAACTTACTCTTACGTTTAGCTCGTCGTTCCTTTCAACATTTTCTCTCATCGGAGGAGTTTTTTGAGTCGAGCTCATGCTCTCTCTATCGTCTACTCTCTTGATGACATCAACACATGTGGCTTGGAATGAGACATACTTGTCTCATCGTTTCATCAGTTGTCTCATTCCCTTAGGTATTCTTGCCACGAACTAGGTTATGACGCTATGGTCCAGGACACTATCAAGGTTGTATCTACCGCTCAACCTCTTGATCCATTCAATGTAGTCACATAGGGATTCATGTTTCTTATTTATATAGATTCATCCTAGTTGTAGGAAAGGATCTGAAAGGAAATGGGTGATTTTGAATCGGGTGACTAATTTGGCTTGTAAGATGTCCCAGTTATCACGTTCATTCTGCTCCAAATTGAAATACCAATCCTTCGCAGTGTTAGTAAGGCCCAAGTTAAAGTAACGCAACAACTCTTGTGGGCTGTCATCTCCATAGGCTCAACACGCTTGGGTGTAAATTTGCAAGAATCGTCTAGGATCTCGCTTTCCATCAAACCTTGGTAGGTTGATCTTGGGAAACATCCGGATGACGTGAAAAACAATGTTCTTGTAGATCTTTTATTAATGGAGATGAGTGAATCAAAAATGAAAAGAGAAAGGTTCTATGTGTGTTGTAGGTTGCTAGTCATATGCAAACAAAACTTGTCAAATTCAATAACAATTTTTCATCCACCTCTTTCTAATTGAATGATAATTTTTCAAAATTGCTTGTCAGTTGTATAATGTTCAGTTCTTTGGCTTCTTAGAAATTGAAATGCCCCTTTTATATTATTACATATGAAAGAAAATTTTGACATGTTTATTTCTGTGACGACATTGATTTTTGGTAAAGATCTAGTTTCAACGTCGCCGGGCTTATGCACGAACTGCACAAGTAATTTCTGGGAAAGTTTCTGGTGGTATTTTTGGACGACATTTTGATTTATAGCAAGACTCTTGAGGAGCATGCGGGGCATTTGTGTGCGGTCTTAGATATTCTTATCTTACACATAGTAGACACTAGCAAACCTTTCTTGGTGGAAACAGATGCTAGTGACTATACGGTGGGTGCAGTCCTTTACCGGGATGGTAGACCGGTGGCTTTCAAAAGCAAGAAGTTGGACCAACTCAAAGTAGGTATTCCACTTACGAGAAGAAACTTTTTGTTGTCATCCACGTGTTGAAGGTCTAGAGACATTATTTGTACAGATCTAAATTCATGGTTATGGCAGATCGCGAATCTCTTAAGTTTATCTGTGATGCCTCAGAACTCAGGGGTCGTAAGGCTCGTTGGACGAAACTCATTCAGGAGTTGGATTCCGACATTAAGTACATCGAGGTATGTCGCTTTGAGCCAGATTGGAGAGGTTAATCAGTTATGCTTTGCTGAGTTCCAATCCAAGTTGTATTTTTCTCTACAAGACCTTTGTTAGACCAATGAGTTGTTGGGTCATATTTGGCAAGAAGTCCTGGTAGGAAGCTCTACTTTGAGAAATAATCTTGGAAAGCAGGATTCCAAGAAGCCTTGCAAAGAGAAGATACTTACTAATTATTCCATTAGGAATGGTTTACTTTTTCGGAGAGGAAAAGTGTGTGTACCAGATATCGTGGACATTAGGGTCCAAATCCTGCACGAGTGTCACAATTCCCTTATTGAGGGTTGCTTATAGCAATAGGCCGAACCATATCTTTACCGTATCAGGGTGAGTGCCATGCTGATCAGTGTAATGGTTTTGGTCCTTATCTTCTTAATCAATATGCATTTGAAAATGAGCTGTACGAGATAAGTAACAAATTGCAAACAAATAAGTAGCTTGGACCGGTACATGAAGTGTGGGGCAAGCCATGCCATACCAACATTCGTACCTGTAGACAGGTAATGTACGGTTCTCGTAACTTCTTGAGCAAATCCATGCTTTACAAGAGTTCGCAAACTATCTTACCGTTATATTATTTTTAAACCATGATCGTGGCTTAAAACACAATGAAACAGAATACCTGTATGCATAAATAAACGAGTTTGTAACCACTCATTCATATGAGGATCAGGCAAATCCATGTCGTTCCAACCCCTATGAATGTGGAAGCTCTTTGCACAACTCCATGTACTGCTGCTGAGAAATATGACTCCGCTGGGCTGTCTGACATAGGTCCTGTCGTAGAATAAACATCTCTCGTAACATGAGTGCGATGCATCTGGAGTCCTCGTAGGCTAGGAGGGATCGTAGTGTGATAGGTGTGTCACGAAACAGACAGTGATATCTCCCTCTGATCTCGTAATACATAGGGCACCTATAGATAAAGTGTTCCTCCGACTCCACCTCATCCAGGGAACAAAAACTGACAAATCCGCTCCTCTCTCGGGGTACCCTGGAATCTCCTAGTCTCAATAGCCAACTGATGTGATGATACGCGGAGCTGTCCCAATGTAAATATGAGGCTGTGTGATAATCCTGAGTCCAAATAGTGTGGCAAAACTGGGAACCCTACTATGTGAAGCTCAATGAAATGAGTCCAGTAATAAGCAGGTTTAACCCCAAGTTGTCGCCTCCAAGTATGGTCGAGATACGCTCTATATAAGAAGCGCCTGATATACTGGTGGGTACCCGAAGGGAGCTCTGTGATGGATATGCCAAATGAATCAAGGAGGAAATGGGACGCCTGTGAGAACCACTAGGAGTCATGGGATCACCATTTTTATGGATAGGATGGATGATGTTGGTGCACCAGGATGAAGGGAAGCTAGAGACAACGGCGGAATTGAGGAGAGTGGCTAGAGTGGGAGCAAGGAGATCGGAAGCATGGATTAGGAGTTCAGATTCAAGGTCTTCAATGTCTCTTGATTTTTTGGTTTTCATTCTCTTGATGGTCGCAAGTACCATGTCAGCGGTGAAGAAGGTAAACTCAGAGGGACGAGGGGAGATAGAGATGGGTGCGTCAGTAGGTATGGTATATAGGCTGGTAGCGTAGTCGGTCCATCTGCGAAGGTCTTCCAAGAGGGTGGTGGAGCACGAGGGATAAGCTCACACCAAAAGGCGCCTGAAGAGGAACTGAAGAGAAGGTCAACAAGACGTTTTCCCTCGGAGTCATCAAAAGCACGTTTTTTCCGGCGGAGTGTGCGATAGAGAGAGCGTCGAGCGGAGCGAAGGAGGTGAGGTTCATGAATGCGGGCATGGGTGAAGATGATGTAGAGAGCGACACTCGGTATCATACCATGGGGGGTGTGGAGGACGTAGTGATGAGGGACGCGTGTGTTTGCCTTTATGTGCCTTAGATGGAAAGGCTAAGGAAGCAGTGGTATGAAGAGAGGTGCTAAGGAAATCTGCTCGAGTCTCGACTGTACTATCATGCGGAAAGGAATGAAGTAGGGAGGTAAGAAATTCCTGGTAGACGGGTGCATATAGAGAGCTGAATGTATACCTGGGTGCACGGGCAAGCAGGGGATGTGAGGATAACTGGGGAGGTAGGAGGCGACCAATAGCGAAGGAGAGATGGGAGTGATCAGAGAGAGTGGTGGGGGAGATGTGAAAATCAAAGATGAGAGGTATGGAGGATGGTGATCCCATGAGGTAGTCTACAACACTATGTCCGCCACTGTGAGGATGACAGGTATAACTGCCGGAATCTGGCCAGCAAGTTAGGCCATTGTAAATGGCTAACTCATGTGCCTCTTTAAAGTGCAACAAATGCTCACCATAGGGGGTAATAGGTCCCAAGCTGTCCTCTGAAATCCTGGTAACTCCCATCTCGTCGCTATCGAGGCATGAATGCGGAGCTGGTTGGTGATGTCATAAAACTCTGACTGTGGTGAGGATGTTTGGGCATTAAAATCCCCAGTGTATGCCCTCGCTCTGCGAATCTGATAACATCGGGTGACAATTCAAGGTATGGTGAACTTGTGCCCTCGGCAAAAGATGAAGACTCTGGAGGAAAGTAACATGCTGCCACAAAGAGGTCTGAGATTCTCTGTATAGGCATGCCACCCCTCCGGATCCACGACCACTAGCTAATCTAGTCTCAGGCCTGAATACGGAATCCCATCTGTATCTTGGAAAAATAGGTAATCTTCGCTCCCGACTTTCGTGAGTCTCCATAAAAAACAATAAGTCTCTACCAGTGATGAAATCAATCAGGTCGCCAACTATGGAAGATGAGTGTATACCATCGCAGTTCCATACTCCAATCCGGAGATGGTGTGGATGGGGCCCCGGGGCACTTCCGAACCCGGGGACGCCAAATCCCTAGCACTGTGAGCTGCTAGGAGTGCTACCAAGAAAGTGCACTCGTCCATCACGGTAAATGACTCGTCTGCCAGACTCACGGGCTACCTGAAAGGCCTTACGTCTCTCCTCCACCTGGATATATGTTAGGTCGTCGTCCATGTAGATAGTGGTACCGCGTAGCTTAGCCCTACATCGCAAAGCATCTCGACGGCTCTCCAGAGAAGTGAAACGAATAATGAGTGTGGCTGCATCCCTGGTGGTCCTCCATGCGGTATCTAGTCCATCTGTCCTGTGTCCGAGAGTGGTGTCGAGAAAGCGTTTGGCTTCAGCCAAGGCATCTTGTGTGTCTAGAATCCCGCGACTCTAATGTTGTGGGCTTTTTGATCTCGAGACTTCTCTTCCGATATGGTGGCTGAGATAACCGAAGAGATAGGAGCGCTTGGTTTGGTGCCCTTTTCAAAACGGATGCCCAAGAAAGTGCCTCTTCCTGCTGTTTCTCAAGCTTAGTTTCTAGCTCTCGTAACATATTGGTGGTGGACTCCAAGGCTGCAACCTGTTTGGTCCCAATGGATTGTTCGAGGCTCGAGCAATGCAACTCTGGACTGCAACATATTCTTTTCGTTGATCAGAGAGGTAACCGTTCCTTTCAGCTGTGAGATTTCTTGCCGCAAAGTCTGGAAATCTGCCTTGATCTGGTCGATCGACCAAGAGGAAAAAAGTTCCGTTGATCTAGAGGGCATGTATGGGATACTTGTTGTAGATGGTGGTGCCGTGAGGAAAGAAGAGATAGCATCAGTCGGCTTGGGGAAGATGGGATCAAAAAACGAGAGAGACAGAAACGGGATGGAGTGTAGGAGCAGAATGAGCAGGCAGGGTCGAGATCGGTGGGCGGACACCTGGTTCAGTGGTTGGTGTAGTATCTTCTCCATTGGTCTCTATATCTCCATCTCTTGAGTTAGTTATGGCCGATGTTCGTACTGATTTCTATGGGGTTCTTCACGGGTCCACGTTTGATGGTTCCCTTGCTATTGGTGATCAGGTTGTATCTTCTTTCGCTTTACTCCTTGAATCTCTACTTGAGGTTTGTGATCTGCCTCATGATATTTGTACGGTTCCTGACATTATTCATGTGCCTTTGGCCCTTACTGTTACACATTTTCCATCCGAGGATATTTGCCAAATGGTCACTATTACTTATCTAGGGTATTTATATGCTGGGATCTTTCTAGATGAGTATACGGGCATCCTTCAGTCTTCTTGTGTTTCTACATATAGGCTTGCTGCAGTCCATGCCGATGGTATACACTTTTGGGCTTTTTATGCATTAGAGGTTTCATGCAACTGATTCCTTTTTACCTCTTGATATTTGACATTCTTGGTTATTACGTATCGCTTGGATTTCATTTGGACCTATTGCTCATACTACTTCTTCATTTTTAGCTATGGATATATGGCATTCTTGGTTATTACGTATAGCTTGATTTTCATTTGGACCTGTTTATTGGTGTGGTTTTTCCATATTACTGATTGCCTATGGTGCGGATATCTCTATGATTATGTGTAGGAAATAGAAGTTTAAGGATCCAGGATCTTAACTATTCAATCACACAAAGCATTCTCAAAAGAAAGAGAGAGATGGCTAGAAACCCTCTTGTAGAAACTCGTGGACAGCCAAGAAGAATAGTCAGGATTGCTTACAAAAGTGTCTCATACAAATGGGATGCACACATATATATAGTCCAAGATGACCATCTAACTTCATGACTATTGGCTATCCAACTTTCTATAAGTTACATAGAAAAAATAAGAAAAAATAAGGTACCTCCAATATGTCGAGTTGGGGTTCTTAATGTCACAATTAGGCCTAGTGGACCCATGAGTCCCTACCAAGTTAATTTCATACTAACTTAGCTAACTCTAAGTTTAGTAGGCCTAATATAATAAATGACCATGGTTACACAACTCTCGACCTTTTGGGTCAAAGTAACCTATGGTAAATCTAACACCCTCCTTAAATGAAAATGATATGTATCCACTAAGTAAGAAAATCAGCAAGTAGCCTTAAATTTAAAGTATGACAAAAAGCTTTAAATCTAACTCTAGGTAATGCCTTAGTGAACACATCCGCAATATTATCCTCTGTGGGACAATATTCAAGTGTAATGTCGCCATTATGAAGCTTCTTCCGAACAAAGTGATAGTGGATCTTGATATGCTTTGTCCTTGCATGAAAGACTGGATTTCGTGCAATAGCTATAGCACTTTGACTATCGGTAAACATGATAGTAGCTGAGGGCTGGCCATGCTTCATATCGACAAGTAATTGTCTTAGCCATAAACACTCCATAGTGGCTGAAAATGTAGCTCTATATTCTGCTTCACATGAAGATGTAGCAACGGTGGGCTGCTTTTTACTTAACCAAGAGACTGCAGAATTTCCAAGAAAAAAACAATACCCACTTGTAGAGCGTCTAGTGTCTTGATCTCCACCCCAATCCGAGTCACTAAAACCAGCCAAGCATGCATCATCACAAGAAGGATAAAACAGTCCAAGTGTCTTAGTTCCTTGAAGATATCTAAAGATCCTCTTCAAAGCTTTCCAATGTGATGTCAACGGAGCATGCATAAAAGATACACACATACTTTTGTGATCGAGGGTTCTCTAATAGTCCTAGTGAATCTACTCTTTATGTTATGCATACTTCTGAAATTATTATCATCATTTTACTTTATGTTGATGATATTATCATTACGAGTAACAATGAGCAATATATTGAAGCCTTGAAATCTGATCTTGCTTCGGTTTATGATACCTCAAATATAGGCCAATTGCACTTTTACCTTGGTCTTGAATTTTTGCAAGGAAGGGCCGGAATCTTCATCTCTCAACAACGATACATTGAGCAGATTTTGAAACGATTCAAGATGGAAGATTGCAAGCCGGTTGCTAGAGACGGGCTTGAAATTAAGTAATCAAAGTGGTGGTGAACCATTTGATGCAACCTTATATTGTCAAGCAGTTGGAAGTCTCATCTACCTATGCAACTCAAGACCGGACATTTCTTTTAGTGTCTCTCTCATGAGTGATACCACATCCTTGGGGCTTGCTTAAGTCCATAGAGAGCCTTCTTGAGAAGACACACTTTGTCTTCTTGATCTGCAACCAAAAAACCAACAGATTGCTGAAGGTAAACTTCCTCATTTAGATCACCATTGAGGAATGCTGTCTTTATGTCAAGTTGGTGCATATGCCAACCATGATGGGCAGCCAAGGCGGTGATTATCCTTACGGTAGTCATTCGAGCGGTAGGAGCAAAAGTCTCTTCATAATCAATCCCTTGCTTTTGCACATAGCCTTTTGCAACAAGTCTCGCCTTGTATCTTTCAACCGTACCATCGGACTTGTATTTGATCTTGTATACCCATTTACAGCCAACTGCTTTCTTTCCATGCGGAAGATCAACAAGAACCCAAGTGTGGTTCTTCATGAGTGAGTTGTACTCCTCTTGCATCGCATCCTCCCAACATTTTACTCCTCTGGCCTGCTCATAAAAAACAGGTTCTACTGCTCAATCCTCAATAGAAATAAGAGCAAAATTAGAAAAATCAGCAAATTCTATTGATTTAGTAGAGGCACGAGTCTTCCCTTCATAGAAATGATCCACTTTGTTGTCCTGCAAAGTCTGCAACAACCATTTAGGGACTGGTTTGGGCTGTCCAACAGCCTTACCTTTGTCAACACTTTTGTTGTCCAAAGTGTTCCGAACTTGGACCTTGCTGTCCGATGTCTTCAATAGGTTGCTCTTCACCATAAATAGGTTCTTCTTGATGAACTATGGGCTGCAAAATTGAAGAAGTAGTGGGCTCTCCACTAGAAGTTGATGGCAGTCCCTTATCTTCATGATTAGATGGCAAAACCAAATCTGGAAATATTTCAAGATATGCATCATGGGGGAAGTCCCCTTTCATGACATGAGTGGGTCATAAGAGGTCTTTTCATCAAAATGAACATCACGACTCACTATGATTTTATTAGTATCCATATTAAACAACCTATAACCCTTGCTTTTGCTACTATAGCCAACAAATATGCATTTAACTCCTTAATCATCAAGCTTGGTTCTTAGCTTATCGGGAATGAAAGCATAAGCCGTGCAACCAAAGATGCGTAAGTGAGAAACAGTAGGCTTCTTACCATACCAAACTTCACAAGGAATTAATACCTTCAAGGCTTTAGTAGGACACCGATTACTATGTAAGCCGCCGTTATAACCGCTTCAGCCCAAAACTTGTGAGGTAAGCCCTTTGCCTTGAGCCATCTCCATGATAGTGCGATTCTTTCTTTCGGCAACACCATTTTGTTGAGGTGTGTAAGGGGTTGTCATTTGATGATGGATACCTTTGCTTTGAAGATAAGTACCGAACGTATTCTTTATATATTCCCCTCCTCGGTCGGTACGTAAGATCTTCAAATAGGCCCAAACTGGTTTTCTATCATTGCTAGAAAATCCTTAAAGCGTTGAAAAACTTCAAATTTTGCCTTCATAGGATAAATCCATGTAAATCTTGAAAGGTCATCAATAAAAGTAACAAAGTACTTACACCTTCCAATGGATTTGGTCCTCATTGGACCACATACATCACTATGAACCAAATCAAATTTGCCATCAACTCTAATAGTTCCATCAATTGGAAAAGCTTGCCTTTGAAATTTTCCAAGTATGATCCTTCGCATACATGTCCTTCGGGATGCTCAATATTAGGAATATCTTCAACCATATTGAATCTCTTCAACATCTTCAAGCTAGCAAAGTTGAGATGTCCAAACCTAGCATGCCATAATTCAGCCAACTCCAAAGAATGTGAACTTGATGCAACAAGACAAAAAGATGATGAAGCTCTTCGCTCATAGGTATCCATAAGGAACAATCCACCACGTAATGTTCCCGAAGCAATGATCATAAGAGATCTCTTTGGGTCTTTGATAAGACACTTGTCTTCTTTGAATTCCACAACCAATCCTTGGTTCATAATTGTTTTGGAACATAAAGTACATTGCGAATGTACTTCTCCTTACCATTGGGTAAGATAATGGGGATCACTCCAATACCTTTGATAGGATAAGAGGTGTTATCAACGCCTTGAACTTTGCTTCCATCATGCACTTTTACAAGCTTTGTGAAGACTTAGTTGTGATAAGTCATATGGCGTGTGGCACCGCTATCAATCACCCAATCAATAGATGAAAAAACAGCAACTTGTAAAGTTGAAGATGAGCTGTTTTCTGCTGAAAAACTAGCAAGATTTGAAGTGGCAGAAATCTCGTCTTGAGGAGAGATGAGATTATTAGTGACAAAAGCATAATCATTATTGAAAAGATTATCCTCCTTCCCAAATAGTTGTTCCCAAGTAATGATTGCGGTACTTGTATCGTTACCTTTCTCTTTTTCCTTTGCAAGCCTCTTCCTACATTCTTTGATGTGATGCCCAAACTTCTTGCAATAGTGGCACTTACCCTTCTTCTTGGAGCCTTGATCTTGAGCTTCCTTAGATTTTTGATCATCTTTCGAAGTTTTGAAAGAAGGCTTCCCTTTCCGCTTGCCTTTGCCTTTGCCTTTTGCAAAGAAAGCTTGATCTTCTTGTTCACCAAAGTTGATCCTTGTTTGCTCTTCTTGAAGAAGTAAGCCAACAAGTTCGTTGAAGGAGATTTGCTGTCCTAAGAGAAATGCTCAATGATGACACAAATGGAAGGTAAGAATTAGGAAGAGAGTTGAGAGTAATAGATACAAATTGTGAGTTCTCAATCACCTCATCAATACTAAGAAGCTCCTCTCGAAGATCCTTGATCTTTGTCAAGTGGTTTGTAAGCAAATCACCTTCTTGCATCTTCAAGATAGAAAGTTGATTTCGAAGATATACCACTTTTGCCGCATTCTATACTTGAAACATCTTTGCAAGAGTCTCCCAAGCACTTTTGGAAGTCTCGCATGATCTAATATGTGGAAGGATAGATCTCTTCACTGATAATGCAATGACGGAATGTGCTTGTGCATCTCGTCGATCCCACTTCTTTTGCTCATCGGAAGATACCTCCGTAGTTGAAGAAGTAGTTGTTCTAGATGGTGTAATAGGTGCCAAGGTAGGCGGCCTTTCTTCGTCACCATTAACTACTTCCCACAAACCTTTAGCAATTAGAAGGTTCTTTATCATGTAGCACCACAAGGAATAGTTTGTGCCATCCACAAATCTTTAATTGTGGGCAATTTTCACATCTTTGATGTTTGTTCGGCTTCTTTCTCACCTATCACAGGCTCAACGGCTACCATAGCCGTTCCACTAACCCTTTCAGGTTCCTGTGGAGATTTAGCCGACTTTAGTTGGTCGAGAATTTGTTGTAAAATCACCTCCATGGCATCCACCTTGGCTGCCACTTCTTCGATTCTCAAGATTTCTGTGCTTGCACTTCCTAATGGATCCATATTTTCAATGTTGAGGGCTGTCCACTTGTTTAGAAGTCGAAATTACTGGCAAAAATGAGTTTACAACTCTCAAACCCTTTTGTCCTTGTAATTTGGCCCAAAAATCAGACCAACTTTGGATTGCTATAACTTTTCCGTGACTTGGAATTTTCCTGAGCGGTCAATTTGTAGTAGGTCGCCCTCCTTTTGGCTTTCCAATGAACCCTTAACAGTCCGGTTTAGGCTAGGATTGCCCAATCATCAAGCAATTTCTTCTCAGCTGGTTTTGCACCTATGTATGAGAACCAAATTTTGAAAAAACACCATAGGACTCCGTAACTTGCAAACCCTTGCTCTGATACCAAATGTCAGACTCCCACTCTGAT
This sequence comes from Diphasiastrum complanatum, assembly GCA_029204225.1. Lineage (NCBI taxonomy): Eukaryota > Viridiplantae > Streptophyta > Lycopodiopsida > Lycopodiales > Lycopodiaceae > Diphasiastrum > Diphasiastrum complanatum. The sequence goes on along the minus strand of CM055093.1, from coordinate 83,058,486 downwards.
CTTCTCTTCAAACCTTGCTAATTTCGTGCACATACAAGCATCAAATTACTTCTAACACAAGATGGAACTGGCTGCCTTGTCTCCTCCCAGCCTTTGCTGCATAGATTATGATGAGGAATGCCTCTCTCTAGGCTCACTTATCCAAAATCCTCAAGCACCCCTTAATCCTGACCCTTCCTAAATCTCAACACATGGCCAACTTCATGCACAGTCGACACTTGCCACTTGGCAATACCCTGACACATAGGCAAGTGAGTAGGCTGACACGTGTCACTCATCCATTGGACCAAATGTCCCAGTGGGCATGTGACACGTGTCATGTTTGACCAGTCAACCCTGACATGTGTCACTCATTCACTGGACCAAGTGTCCCAGTGAGCAAATGACGTGTCACGTTGACTAGTCAACTCCTACTTTTTAGGAGGTCAGTCTAGCCACTCCGAATTAATGACCCAGTACCCTATACCCAGGCAACATGCGACTCTGAGGCTCAGAAACATCATTAACAACTTTATTTACATTTCTGTTACAAAGGTCACCACAGACTGGTGACTCAGCCATTTCTGTATTTACAAGAAGTACATCTATAAGTAAAAACAATAAACAACCGAGATAGGGAGTAAAAGCTGTAACAACAGCCAAGAAGAATAGCCAGTATCGCTTACAAAAGTGTCTCATACAAATGGGATGCACACATGTATATAGTCCAAGATGACTATCTAACTTCATGACTATTGGCTATCCAACTACTTGACTATTGGCTGTCCAACTTTCTATAAGTTACATAGAAAAAATAAGGTACCTCCAATATGTCAAGTTGGGGTACTTAATGTCACAATTAGGCCTAGTGGACCCATGAGTCCCTACCAAGTTAATTTCATACTAACTTAGCTAACTCTAAGTTTAGTAGGCCTAATATAATAAATGACCATGGTTACACAACTCTCGACCTTTTGGGTCAAAGTAACCTATGGTAAAATATCATTTCCATTTATAAAATCTAACAGTATGCATGTGGCTCTCTATCTGTTCCTTGGATTGTTGCTCATTGTTAGGCTTGGCATATCCTGATGGCTTGGATTATTGCCTCCGTTCTAGCTACTGTTTGTTGTCCGGGTGATCTTCAGGTTCCCCGTCATTTCAGGTTGCTCCATATCGCTTGGTCTCCGATGCTGAGTTGCCACTTTGTTCTGGTGTTTAGAGACCACCAGGGTACCTTGAGAGAGTTCCTTCTCCTGTCTTTGATAGTTTTTGGGGATGTTGCCGTCATATACTTGAGTGTTGCTCATATGTGCTTTGATACTCATTCCCAGCCTCACGTGGATATTGCTCCGATGCTTGCTACTGATGTTGCGGATCTTGTTCCTCGTTCCAGTGCATTTTTTCTATTCCTAACTTGTGCGTCTGGTGTGTACTTTGGGATTACACTTGCGACCAGTTCCGATGGGTCATTCGATTCTCCAACTGTTTTTGGTGTATCCTATGATGGATTGGTATGTCCATATGAGGTCTTTCTGGATGAGTTTTTCGGCTATAGCTTTTCAATTGGGGCCTCTACTATTTCTAGATTTGTTGCTACTGTTTTCATGCATCATGTCTTTGTAGATGATGCATTGATTTCTTGGACTTTCTGGAGCTTTTGGCATGCTGTTCTTCTCGTGATATGGGCCTTGAGGGTACCGTGTGCCATTGCTACTTCTCATTCATGGGCCTTATGGATACCTTGGGCTTTTGACCATGCTGGTGCACATTTCTCCATTTTAGCTATCCAATGTCAGGATGATCTCTTTATGCTCCATGTTTCTTGGCATATCGCTTGCTTTTCCATGCTATTACAGCGTCCTGCTTATGTTCCTACTCATCTATACCAAACATGGAGGCCCTAGCTCCAAGATTTACCTCAAGTTCGAAGATCAAATATGATTATTTCAAGGGTACTTCATCAGATGATGCAGACAACTATATCTCCAGTCATAAGTCGAAAAAGAAGTCAACCAAGACTACAGAACTATCGAGCTCTTCTGACAAATCTTCAGACAGTTCTGATAATTCAAACACTGAGATTTCAGACTCTTCCGACGATGAGAAGGATTTTCGGAAAGAGAAAAAGACTAAGACGAAAACCAAGCCTTCCAACGAACAACCAAAGACAGAGAAGGTATGGAAGAAGAATATAGCCGACCTTATGAAACAAATGAATGATTCAAAGGTGCATATATCGAAAGTATCTGACAAACGTTAGAAGGCTCCGACTTCAAACCCAAACATCTGGTGTACCACGTGTGAAAAATCAGGACATATGAATAATGGTTGTAAAGCATCTCATATATCTTACGTTAAAAGTGCTTCGGGTGATGTCTTATATGTATACGAAGTGGAACCTGAAGAAAATTGCTAATATATTCAAAGAGCATCCTCAACTTCAGGATCACCACATAAGCAAAATTTGCTCCCGGTATGTTCCAACACAGTTTGTTACGCTGACCCGGAAGATGGTGTATGCACCAGCAAATCAACCACCAAAGCGAGTGGTGGGAAGTTGTTATAATTGCGGTGTCCAAGGACACTATTCTCCTGACTGTCGAATCTTGCCGTCCACTCGGCTATGTTCCTTTATGTTTAAATTGCTCTGGAGAGGGACATACGAATGTCCAAAACCTATGAAGTCAAAAGTATTTATAAGTATGTTTCGACTCCGACAGTCGATAATGAATCTAAGCCAAAGCAAGAAGATGTTGTGTAGAGAGTCAAATTATCAACTGAAACGATGATATCAGATAACGCATGGCCCAGTGATCTGGAGGATGTTCTCAAGGTTTCGACCCGAAGTACTTCAAAGTCTGTGAAGACTCCGAAGGAGAGTTCAGTCAAGACTAGGAAGAATAAGCACAAGCATGTAAAGAGGTAGCCAAAAGTGTCACAAAGGAAGATCTAAAGGACAATTCAGATTATGATCTCAATGCTGCTAAGTTATTCCAGAAAGATGTATCTGAAGAAGTGAAGACACCTATTGATAATGAAGTAGAAAATAATCCAGCTCCAAAGAAGGTAACCTTCGAGGAAAGAGATGAAGATTTGCCATCGAATTCTAGATTATCTAAAGCTATTGTGTATTTGAAACCGAAAACCAAGAAGGTAGACTACGACATTGTATCTAATAATGGTTCTCTAAGGCTGCACATTACATTCGAACAATTATTATCTGACAAAACAATTTTAATGAAGACGACATTGATATCAATTTTTTGGATTGTTACGAAGTTGAAGAGACATAGATATCCAACAATGACGAGCACGGTCAGCTTTCAATGAGAGAAATTCAAGATTATATTTCAAATAATATGACTGTGGGCATGATAAACCTTTATGATACACTCTCTATTGAAGTTGGACCTACTAAGGTCTTGAAGATTTCAAATTTTTTATCTAAGGAAGAAATTCAAGACTATGCAAATTTACTTACAGAATATCAAGATGTATTTGCTTGGTCAATAGAGGATCTGAAAGGTATTAACAAAGAATATGGTCAACATCGTATTGACCTGAAAGACGAAGTAGTCCCCATTCGATAGAGGCAGTATCAGCTTAACCACAAGTACTCATTATTTGTTAAAGTTGAACTGGAAAAAGAAAACCGTCAAAATACGTGTCTGCCAAGACTTTCGGAAGCTAAATATTGCAACTCGAAAAGATTATCACCCACTTTCATTTACAAATGTGATACTGGACAGGTCATGAGCGATACAGCTTCCTAGACGGATTTTCTAGATACAATCAAGCCTCAATAAGAGAAGAAGACTAGTCTAAGACAACTTTTACAACAGACTGGGGTACTTAGGCCTATTGACAAATGTCGTTTGGGTTATGCAATGTACCAACAACTTTTCAACGAATGATGATAGTAATCTTCCAAGATTATCTCAGAAATTTTGTAGCAGTATCTATTGATGATTTATGTGTCTATAGTTCGAAAGGAAACCATCTTTTGAGGCTACGCAAGACTCTTCAATGATGCAGAGAAACATCTCTTTGTCTGCATCCTGAAAAGTGATTCATGGCATCATGACCCTTCTCTGACTTGGGAAGTCCAATCACAAAATCCATGGAAATACTTTCCCACTTCTTGCTAGGAATTTCCAATGGATGTAAATAGACCAACTGCTTTGAGTCTTTTCACTTTATTAACTTGAAATTGTTCACACTTTTGAACGTATGCCTCCACATGACCTTTCATCTTTGGCCAATAAAATTCTCTTTTAACAAGGTCAAGAGTTCTCTATATACCAGGATGTCCCACATTGGGATTGAGTTCCGATAGACAACAAGAGAAGGTATGTATAATGCTCTTACTCGTTGTTCTCAAATCTATGCATAACAAGAGCTTTACTTTGTTATACTACTACCAAAGCTTAGATAAATGGGTTTTCAGAAGAGATGGATTGTAACAATAACTCTTCTCTTGTGCGTGTGATAATGCAATGCTATACATAGAATTGGATATGGCTCAAAGACATTCAAAAGCAAACATGACCACTTCACAAGATTCGCTAGCGTCTACTATTCAGGTTGGTGCTTCTCACATATCTCGGTTGCTTTTTTAGGAAAAGAAACTTAGTCGTCGGCAGCATAGGAGATTATTAATGATTGTACCTTTAGAAGAGCAGGATGATTCTTAACCAATTTTTTACATATCTCTTTTTCTATCATGCATTATTGTAGCATACAGAATCATTGCTTATCGTAACCCTCATTTATCGTAATGATATTCCTAGCATATTAAGGGATTGTTAACCTAAAAAAGTTCTTTAAAGTACATGGAGTTGTGCAAAGAGCTTCCACATTCATAGGGATTGGAACGGCATGGATTTGCCTTGATCCTAATATGAATGAGTGGTTACAAACTCATTTATTTATGCATACATGGATTGTGTTTTATTGTTCTTTTAAGTCATGATCATGGTTTAAAAATAATATAACGGTAAGATAGCTTGTGGCGGACTCTTGTAAAGCATGGATTTGTTCAAGAAGTTACAAGAACCGTACTTTACCTGTCTACAGGTACGAAAGCTGGTATGGCATAGTTTTGCCCCACATTTCATGTACCGGTCCTTTTGTACATGGATAACAACTGACATTCAGCGATGACACCTGTCTTTCTCGCTATGCTAACTTGCGCGGTTTTGTGTGATGGGATGGTGGCAGGTACCAGAGCTGGATGTCTTGAAATATGTTTTGCTTTACGGTGCTTTACTAGTACTGTATGCTTTTCAGCTATGTTTTTCCTTGTCGGTTTATGAATAAAGGGTTTTAAAAGGTTTGGTGTTGACTTGTCAAGAGGAGCTTTGTTCTACTAATCTCTCTCTCGCTGCCCTCTCTTGTACGAAGAAAAAGCTCCGGTTGCGCACACCAAGGCTCCCATGTCTGAAAGGGGTTGGGGGTAACCAACAAACTACAAAGGGCCACATGGGGGGTAAGTGATGTGGATAGGGCCGCTGGACCCCCAGCCCATGTGAGACCACCCTAATATCATTCACACTTGCTTTGATAATATGGTGCTAACTTATTATTAACAATAAGACGTGGATTCTAAAACTATAATTGTGGATTCTAAAACTACTTCAATTTTACTGATAAAAGCTCTGCAGAATATTCATTGTAGAAGCCAGATCGAATGTTCTTTCTGCTAGCAAGAGTGTCTTGTCCCTGAGCTGCATTTACGCGCTTCTTGTTAGCTAGAATGTATTTGCTCCTCTATGATATGCTTGATAATTGCCCCTACGAAGGTTATTTACTCACAGCCTGCACAAGTCAGTGCAATTTTGGACAAGGATATTATAATGCTGTATGTAGTCATCTACCACCGTGCTAGTGAAATCAAGAAACACCTCATCACACAGAAAAAGTCGATCAAACGTTACAAGATATCATTTGTTCATTCTCTCTGTCAGAAAATATTGATGTGAGTAAACTTATGATATGGTGCTTCAATCACACACGACAAGGAATACTCAGTGAATTCCTATTCCTGTTTTCAGGACACCTAGAGTTCATCTTGCAAGTTATTTTTGCAAAAATTATTACGTCTAACAAACAACCGCACACACACTGATGAACGGCATGCCTTTCCTCAAATGGGACAAATGAACAGCTCTCCTACTATGAGGTAGTGTAATATTGTCTTAAGCGTGGTTTTGCATTTTGTCATATGTCAATGCATGCGAATAATATGTTATAACCTAGATAAAAAACAATGCATATTGCAATTTTGGAAGTGTGGTATGGAATTTTTGCAATCACACCACAAATATGCATAGGCTTTTAGGGCAAGAAATTGACTTTAATGCAAAGAGAGGAGCCTGGTTTAGAGTCCAAAATCTTCTATCAATGACTTTCAGGTGTAAACCCTAGGCCCTAAATTTTGCACCTTGAATCCTACAATCTAAACTTAAACTCAAACCGTAAGCGATGAACCCTCCTCTTTACCAAAATTAGCCTTCTTAGGTTATGCTATGACTGTCCGACTTGTTTTTTGTTCAACAATATTATTTGCACTGGTACTACTATGCACAATATATATCCCGTACATTCATGAAAGGCCAAGCCAAGAATTGGAGCACAAGGCTCTCCCTCAGAATCTTGTTTTTGCAACAATTGTGATTCGAACTTGCGCCTTCAAGATGCAACAACCATTGTTATCCAACTCGGCTAATTTGGGCGATGATTTTTTTTGGCTTTCATTGTTGAGGCACAAGACATGAAGGTTTTAAATTTAATTGGATGCTGAAAAAGCATTCTGTATGTTTTGGTTTGATTTTATGAGTTTTCAATCTGTTCTGGAAGTGTATTTAGGTTGTAGTAAGTGGTTTTGAGAGCACTCTTGACGATGAGCATAGTTGCAACCAAATGCGTTTGGAAGAGGTTCCAAATGCATTTCCAAACATGCATGCATATGAAATGAAGCCTTGCTAAGTTTTCTTTTAGTTCTAAAAAATTCTCAAGATGCTCCAAAAAAGAGGGTCCATAGCCATTCTTGGCCTCCATACGGGACCCAATTAGCTCAATAGCTTACTACCTTGATAGCAATCTTAGTTTCAGGCTTTATTTGAGCCGATGTTATCTATTTGAAATATATTTTATATTTGTAACATCGCTCCTATCTTTGAATGGCTAGATGTATCGAAACCAATCGTATTTTGTCAATATTATTGCCAATGGTCATTTTCTCATACATGCTAGTAATTTTGTTGTTGTTTAAAGTGTAAAGATTACACGTTATCATCCTAGTACAATTAAATATAGTTGCAATTTTGAAAAATTGCTTATATGAAGTAGAGCTTGATGTGCTAGATTCTTTGCAGGTTGCCAAATTCTTCCACCAAATCAATTTTGAGGCACAAAAACGGTGACATGAGAGAAAGATGGCAGCAATTGAGATGAAGCGACCAAACAACTACTATGGTATCAACCAAGAACAAATTAGGCCTCTTCTTTCAACCTTGTTAGAGGATCCGTTGCTTGCAGATGTGCCAAAGCATCCGAGTGTTTTCGATATTGATGCACTGATAAGCTTGGAGCTCGGAAGTGCAATGAAGCTTTCTATTCTCAAAATGGACGGGTCCACCTTTGGTATTCAAACTTCCTGCTTTGCATGAAAATTGTGACATGTTGTTTGGTTCCATAAGGTGCATCACAATCTAATTAGAGCCTCGTGTTAACAACACATTTTTAAAATCTAGTAAGAGTATCAAATCAAACACAAAAGAGAAGCCTTGATCATTGTTGCTGTGTCAAGGTGCTTTCTTGTAGTTGCTAGTTGGACCATTTTGTAAGAGTCTGTATAAACTTATTTTAGAGGTCCTTGACTTTGTGCTTGTGCGTGAACTTTGACCAATGCAGCAAGTTTTTTACATTGATATCCCTAACAATATAGTAGGCGTTGTCTGCAAAGATAGAATGGAATCAATATGGCTGGAGAATATTGCTGCGTAGAGGGAAAGTTGTGGCTCAAGATGGAGGTTGAAAAAGGTGTAGCACTAAAAGCCTTAGATTTGCTTCCACAGGATCAATCTATATATTAAGGCAAGTAATTCTCACAAAAGGATAGTTTTGGATGAGAAAGTAAATATTAAATAGAAGGAAATTTCTTGCTTCAAAATTATGTTTTACTATCGTGGCATTGCAATGATGAAGGACTTATGCTAGACTCCCAAGAGACAAATGGCCTTCAACAAATGAAGACTTGTCCTTTAGTAGTGTGGTGTTGAAGGACTCGTGCTAGACTCCCAAGAAAAGCTCTAAAGGCCTTGGCAAATGAGTACTCGCTTGTAGTAGTTTTGATATTGAGATAGAGTGCAAATCGTCCAACTGTCAACAATGTTGCAACTATTCCTCTCATGTATAATCAAACTAGTGTACAAGTACTTGAGGTATGCCGAAACTTGTTGCACTTGTGGGTTGTAAAATGTATGGTTGCTAGAAATACATATGGTCTCTACAAGTACTAAGATTCTAACACAATGGAAGGAGAGAGAGAGAGAGAGAGAGAGAGAGAGAGAGAGAGAGAGAGAGAGAGAGAGAGAGAGAGAAAGCTTTATTAATGTCTTTTCCATGCCAAAAGGCATATAAGACTAGTAAATGTACATGTCAAGTATGTGGTAACCGTAGGAGCGTATGAAACGTCTCCAAGGCTATAACAGAAATAACAAATCTAACTTCCATGAATTGAAATGGAAACTGAAAAAGATGCGATGATATATGAAACATGTGGGAGCATATATACTGCTAAAAGTCATGAGTACAGTATGACACTATCATCCAATCCTATCCCGCTGATGCTATAAAAGGATGTAATACGGGCTGCAACATGAAAGACTGCCGGTGGTCAATACGTCGTCTAGGAAGATGAGGATGAGGTCTCCTCATGATAGGTCGGGTAGCTCGTGTAGCAACATGAGTATGAGTGGGACACTGTCTCTGATCTTTGTGGGCATGTAAGTCGTGATCATCCTCATCATCATCAGATACCAGGTCTCGTCCTCTTCTCCTAGAAGAAAGAAGTGATCTGCGGCTAAGAAACATGACTCCGCTGGGCTGCCTGACACAGGTCCTGTCTTAGAATAAACATCTCTCGTATCATGAGTGCGGCGCATCGGGAGTCCTCATAGGCTAGGAGGGTTGTAGGGTGATAGGTTTGTCACGAAACAGACAGTGGTATCTCCCTTTGATCTCGTAGTACACCGGGCACCTAAAGATAAAGTCCTTCTCCGACTCCACCTCATGGCCGCAAGTACCATGTCATCAGACTTGATGGTCAAGGTCTTATGTCCCTCTTTGTCCTCCATGCTATATCTTTCCTGGTAGTCTTAAGTGCAAGAGTGGTGTCTAGGAAATATCTAGCCTGGGTTGCAGGTGTACCTCGTACTCTGATATTAAGGGTGTTACTTTCTTTTAATTTCCTCTTTGGCAGGGTGGCCAAAATCATTTTGGCCATGGTTGGGCTTGGCCTGCCACTACTGCTGCCCAAGATTGGCCATGGTTGGGCTTGGCCATGGTTGGTGCTGCCCAAGATTTAGTCTCCTCTTTTGTGTTGCTGTAACTTCCTCTTAAGGGCTTGAATTGTTTTTACTATATCTATTGTTGGAACCCTTTTATTTGAGTTCCTTATCTCCCTTTGTAGTACTGGTATCTCTTCTTGAAGGATCATAATCTCTTTCTTCCCTGTTTCATTTTTGGCAAGTAGGTCTTGGATTTGTCTTGAGATCAGTTCTAGCATCTCACTCAGCCTGTACAACAAAGGGCTAGTTGTAGGTGAGTAGATATCCCCTTTTTCTTGAACCACAATGATGGAAGACATTCAAGAAAAGAAAATAGCTATAGAAGCTTTGAGTTACTGATTTTAAAATCACAAAAAGGAGGCAGCAACATTCCAATGCTATTGCTAGAAAAATTCAGTGCAGTAGCGCATGGAGAAAAATTAGCAAGGAGTGGAAAAGCTTCAGTGCAAAGGTTTCAGTACTTTTGGGCAAGCTAGGGGCACTAAATGCAATGGTGTATGGAGCTTGAATCAGGCAGCATCACGCGAATGAGCTGGTGTGAGGAGAGAGGGCAGGTCATCTGTGATGGAGGGCACATCACCAGAGAGAGAGAGAGAGAGAGAGAGAGAGAGAGAGAGAGAGAGAGAGATGATATTTTATTTTAATGATTGAGTGCAGATGTTGTAATGAATAACTCTGCCAAGGTTCGTGATTTGAAAGCTACTGTTAAGAAAAGGGTGAATGAATCTGAGCAATCCCAGCTGGGACGTAGACAAATTTCCTGGTATTGATAAAGCCTTTTCCTTTTTTTTTTTTAAATCATGCTGTTGGTGGTTCTTAGTGCTGTATAGTTGGTGGTACAAAGTTGCATCCTCATCTCAAGCTGAAATCGGAAATTATGCTCTATCTTTCTCAGTCTTATCATGTATGGCTGGAATCTTTCAATCTCATTCTTTAGGAGCCCTTTTTTCCATTCCATGTTCTACTCTTGCAGTCCCATCAAGAAGTAGCTTAATGCATAGTGTGTCTCTTCCTTTATGTTGGTAGGAAGCATGTGTGGGGAAACTTTTGCTTATGTTTTATGAATCAAAAGCTTATTGATGATGGGGCTCTACTGCAAGATTTTGGAATAAAGAATAACGATCAGGTGAGGAGATCTTGACACTTTGCTATCATGTCATCTATTCTTTTGGCATGTTGCTTTTGTCAAGCATTTAGCGGTTGTGATCAGGTGCCCAACAAAAGGAGGGGTCTGTACATAGACCGTGTGCAATAACGATTTTTTTATATCCCATGTGTGTGAAACAGCTACGATTTGTACATCATCTTGTCTCAAGGGAGTCTGGCAAGCATTCACATGCAAAGAAACGTCGTTTTTTCCATGGGTTGCAGAAAACTTAGCCGTTGAGATCTCCTGATAGTGGAACAGTTTCATGTGCCAGTTTTCCGAGGGAACGCTCTTATATTACTGTTGAGTTCTCATCTAATGAAAAAATAGCAAGCTCATCATTGCCAATTTTTTTTGACGATGCTAGCTTATTTATGCAAGTTTTCCTTATTGGAGGCTGAATCTGATAGACCATTTCTATCGTCATTGTTTTAAACCATTAACTTTGGTGCAAGTGTTTAAATAGTTTGGCCTTTGGTGGTCTCTTCTAAGAGCTCTATTGTATCCTGGACTGGCAAGGGGCAAGACATTTTGGGACACAAAGAGGAAGGCTTTCAGCTATCAATTATCTGGTTCATGGTACACATTGAAGATGGTTCTAAACCTTAACTACAAGTCTTCTTAGTTTTTAGGAATTATGTTTGCTTGTAGAAGTTTCCACCGGTAATTTCAGAGTAGTATCAGGTTCTTAATAGGTTGCAATAAAGTGATGATGTTTTTGTAAGCTTGTGACTAAGGTTTCGTGTTTTTTTGGGCTCAGCTATTGTGCAGGACCCTTTGCTAATTAGCGTAAGGGTGGCACAGTGTCTTCATCTTCAAAAGTTGGAACCTAGTTGGCTTTAAGATGCAAGGTTAATATTCCTTAGGATGCAAGAGTTGAATTTGTTAAAGTTCATAGTGTGAGCTTGTCTAGTCAAAAAGTTTTACGTGGCGAATCACAGCTGGTCATAAGGTGGCATTTTATGGGCTTCATGGAATTACAACTAATCAAGACATTTTGGACCCTATATTTAATCTCCAGGCATAATGAGATACTTGTTTCAAAGAATATTCATTAGGTGGCATTTTATGGGCTTCATGGAATCACAACTAATCAAGACATTTTGGACCCTATATTTTACATGCTCCTTATTTTAGTTAGGGATCCTCCTACTGGTATAGTCGTGCTGATGGCAAAAAGAGGGGGCTTTGCAAACATGCAAATATGGAAATCCATGGCAAGCCTTCCTTTAAAATTCATGATAAGGAGTGTGTTTGTTAAGAGCACACGAGTGGATAAAAATGACCAAGGGTGCATTAATTATTAAAGAACTGACTGCCAGCTACCGTGTTGATCGGTATTCAAGCAAGGCATCAAGCTCAAGCTGAGTTATGTATGATGCCAACTGCACCCAATGAGCCCTTCTAACAAGAAGTCAAAGATGCAAGTTGAGGATGGCCATGATGGGCTTCACTATCAGGACCGGGGCTAGCTGGCAAGATGCATAAACATGCCAGGGCATCACGGTGGCCATCAGTAGTCGCTACAATTCACTCGGAACGGAGATCCTGTGAGGTGCTTGATTAACCCGCTCATGATTGTATTGATCCAAAGATTAGAAAGGGAGGTAGAGGGTTGAAAGAGTAGTCTTTGGGGTGAGGAATATCATTCTCATCACCAGCTAGCCTTCAAGAGAGAAACTGCTTTGCAGAAGCTTTTTAACATTTAGTACCACAGAGCCGGTCCGGACCCTAACAACATTTTAGGTGGTTGTGAGTGCACCAAAATTATTATCCTAAATCACTTTTTGTTTTGCTGTGTTCATGTCGTATTATAGTCAAATCAAAACAAGGTTTGTTTTGGTATGCTGAAAGTGGCATAGTAAATCAAAGTGTTGGTGAGTTTGGTATGCTTTGGTGCTGGGTTTGGAGGTTAATTTTCTATGCAATAGTTGTGTTTTTTGGTTTATGATGGGTATAGGATGCTGATTGTTCAAAGAGATGCGAAACCCTATTTTTGTATTTAATTACTAAATACCATAAAGTGCTCTAAGCAGCTACTGATGGCTATGACTTCTCCCTGTGTCAATGTTGAAGTAGGTGCATTGACCATTTCCATTGTGTCAGCAAATAGTCTCAGAATTCATCCATTCACCACATGATTCTTGCTCAAAATAGATCAACGCGTGATGGTTTTTGACAACAGTACCTGATTTGAAGAGTGCAAAGCAATGCCTGATTAGCCTGTAGCTTTTACACAAAATCCCATGTGGGTTTTTCTCTGCAACAAACCGTGAAGTGTATTATTGAGCACAAATTCTGTCTACATGCCAAATGTTAGTGCAAATGCCACCTTTGGAATAAATACTGATGCAAAAGAGTTGATTGCCAATCCTCTATCTCTGCTCTTGATTCTGGTGAAATTTTAGATCCTGAATAGTGGTCGAAAGTACTACCAATAGCGATCTCTATTTGGAGGCGCTGAACATCAATAGAGAGCAAACAAAAGTCAAAGTAACCTAAAATTAAGAAGTTTTAAAGTTGGACCGACAAATTTATTTAATACTAAGAATGGTAGCATATGCTGACTGGATTCCTTTACTTGTATTTCCTCTTATTGATTTGTAGGAAGCTGCCTTTCAAGTTGGTTCTTAGTTTTCGCTAAATGTTTCAAGATATACAAATATAATATCTAACTATGTATCCAATGTTTGAGAAGGAAAAATTTGAGTTTATTGAGAAGATTGGCTACGATCTTTTTTTTCTATGTTTCTTGTACTTCTGAGGTGACTCAAGGCTGTCAAGAGGGTAGGCACCATGATGAAACAATAAGTGACATGCAGGTAGATACCCCTCTTATTTTATTGGGTTCTGTGCATTATTATGCATTTGCCAAGTCAATGCAATGTTGGAGCAATGGGACTCATCACAGGAATGGATTATTTTTGTTGAGAAGGGATTGAAATCTAACTTGGATGTTGCAATACCCAAGTGTAATGAGGGTATGCAAACCAAGAGTTCAAAGTTGTGCTTTCATTGCAAGATGAAATTGCTTGTTAGCATAGCTGTTAGTAAGCATTATGATGTACTTAGAGACTTGTAGGAGCCTTCTGTACAGAGTCAATCACCTTACAGGGTCAAGTTTAGAATGGGAAAACTAATTGTGCATAATGTTCTTTGAAATTTGGTCTGTCTCTGAAAAGTTAATTAGTCTCTGTAGTACCAATGAGATTCAAGTCAAAGAGAACTTTTATATCAGATATACTTTTTCTTGGTATACAATATGCACTCATAAGTAATGGTTTTGAAACAATATCATATGGTACAAAAAAGACTACAGAGGGTATTATATAACAATACTTTGAAGTTTGGGTGATGAGATGTACACCTTGAGACCTAAGAAATGTTTATGTTGTGCGTCTTTCGAGGAAAACTTGTACCGATGGATCATTTGCAGAACATAATCATAGTGACATCGCCTATCAACACGTTTGACCACTATGGTGTATAGTATATATCATGATAAGCTCTCTACATTAATGTTGTTTAGCACCAGGGTTTCAAGCACAATAAACTGCTCGCAGTTTTTGAAATGATGCGGCCACGAGTAGTCTATGGATAAATTGGTATCAGGCACAATAAATTACTTACAAGTGAAATGATGCTACAATCGGAAGGTATGGATTGCTCGTGGCTATAACTTGTTTTCCTTAGCATACCAATTTAAATATGATTGAAAAAATATTCTCTGAACAAAAAACAAAGAAAAAGGAGTCATAGCAAATCGTTGTTTTTTTTACAACGATTTGCGAATTCCAATTCGATACATCAGTTGTGAATCGCGAGTGCATTTGAGATATATATATATATATATATATATATATATATATATATATATAAACTTACGTACAGTTTTGCGCATGTGTATGGGTGCAGCATGCATGCTCCCCCCCTCGCCCATGCATGCACTTTTTCGAACTAAAAAACTTGGGGAGGAGAATGCATGTATGGGGAAAGTGCATATCCCATACGTTTGCACATTGTGTGCATTGAGGGGTGGGCTCCAAAAAGATTTTCCACCTCCTCCCTCCCACTCACTAAATTCAAATATCTTTCTCTAAATTCAAATATTTGAAGTTTGAAGTTAAGGTTTTATTTTTTTCACACACTTCAATGTGCTTTAAACTTTAGCCAATAATCTTTATTACATGGCTTTCTTATTTATTTTGAATTATCAAAGTTTTACCCATAAATTATGAACAGAAAAATTTTCATTTTCTTGATTATCTTAAATTGCTTTTTTTTTTTTTTTAAATCATTCAAATTCCTATCTTGGCCCGCCATTTTTAGGAATGTTTAACCACAAGCCCAAATCTACTATTTTTAACTCCTGAATCGAGAGCAAAAGAGACAATAAAAAGAGAAAAATAGGGGGAGAAGGAAAATTTGGAACACATGTGCGTGTACGCGCACACACACACACATACACGCGCACACACACATACACACACACACACACACACACACGTGTGTGTGTGTGTGTGTGTGTGCACCTATGTGTGTCTGTGCGCGTGTTCGTTGTGTATGTGTTCCTCCGACACATTGAATGTGCATGTGTGCACACGCGCGCGCGCGCACACACATACACACACACACACACACACATCTCCATATAAAAAACTTATTGTGGATGAGGTATATTATATGAAGTATAGAGTCTAGAGTCCTTTTGCTTCTTTCCCTCCCTCCCACAGGCCCCACTTCTCTCTCTCTCTCTCTCTCTCTCTCTCTCTCTCTCTCTCTCTCTCTCCATCTCTCCATCCATACACAAGCTGACCAACCACCCATAGAGGGAGCGAGGTCTCTCCATGCCCCTAAATTTTTTTTAAGAAGGTTAAAATGTGTGTGTGTGTGTGTGTGTGTGTGTGTAGATATATAAAACAAGGGGGTGCTTCCATTTCATTAAAAATAAATATATAATATAACCTCTCTCTCTCTCTCTCTCTCTCTCTCTCTCTCTCTCTCTCTCTCTCTCTCTCTCTCTCTCTCTCTCTCTCTCTCTCTCTCAAATATAAAACACCTCCCCTTTAAAATGTACACCCCTCATAAAAAAATATGAACGTAAATCCCTTAAATGTGAACCTCTACTCACCATGAAACAAAAAAAGTGAAGGGGCTTTTTGGTTTGCTATCTACAGAACTATTCAAGCACCAAAGCAATCGACTCAAGAAATCTCTTCGAAGCCTTTCATGGCTACAAATCGAGTCTCAAGCACCTTCGAGTGTTTGGCTGTCTTTGTTATGTGTAGATTCCTTCTGATTTGAGAAAGAAGCTTGACCATGTTAGTTGCAAGAGTATCTTCATTGGATACTTGACATCACACAAAGCCCATCAAATTTATGATGTTGAGTCGAGTCGTATCTCAGTCAGTCGAGACGTCGTCTTCCTCGAAGACAGATTCTACGACTTCAAGCAAAAGCAGCCAATGCACGCATTCGTTCCAACGACTCCCATCACCATCGACAAGCCTCGACCTGCGACTATTCTGATAATCGAAGATACCCATGTCGCACAACAAGGAGAATCATCATCTCAGCAATCGACTTTAGTTCGAAGATATGCTTGACATCGACAAGAACTTGATTGTTATATCCCTCAGGCATTCATCAGTTACGATGAACCTGCCTCAGTAGTAGAAGCACTATCGAGTTCGAATGCAGACAACTAGCGTATTGCCATGCATGCTGAGTATAATTCACTGATGAAGGACAAGACCTGGTGTCTTGTCGAAGCTCCTCCTAATGCAAAGATCATCGACACTAAGTGGATCTTCAAGTTGAAGCTCAATTTAAATGGTTCGACAGCCAAATAGAAAGCTCGACTAGTCATCAAAGGATATGAACATAGATGTACTCTCCACTACCATCACATCTCAAAGCTTTGATCTTGAAAGAGTATTGCTTTTCAACAAGAGTTTTGAATTTGAGGAAATAATCAAACACCATAGCTTTTGAAGATAGAAGATACAACCATGTAAATCTTGTGTAGTCATCAATAAAGATAACAAAAAAAATGACTCCTACCTTGTTTTTGCATGATGAGAAATGCACATCCGAGTGCACAAGCTCCAATGGATGATGAGTCTTGATAGAGGATCTTGGATATGGCCTCTTGTGTGACTTTGTAATAGCACATACTTCACAAGGCTTGAATTGCTTGGATAGTGTCTGTGGCAAGCCAATTGCTTTGACTTCTTTGATCATAGAATGCATAGATTTGAAGTTGGGATGGCCCAATCTTCTATGCCATAATTCTTCTTTGGAAAGCTTGGTCACATATGCAATATCAAAAGAGTTTGCACTCTCTCTTGGATTAAATGTGTAGATGCCTCCAAATCGAGATCCACATGCAATAATCTCATCTTTTTTTTTTTATTACACAAGTGTCAATATGAAATTTGACATCAAGGCCACTATCAAGCAATTGGCCAACACTGATAAGATTCTTAGTGAGCTTTGGAACAAAGAGCACATTTTGAGAGACAAAACTTTGGAAGATGCAACTTTCAAGGGAATACTCCTCCCTAGTCCTTCAATTTTGCATTCTATAGAGATGTCAAACTGTTCTTAAAAAAATGTGATCCATGCCAGAGGATGGGGAAACCCAGCTTCGCGACACATTGGCCACTTACATTGATTATTCCCTTAGCACCTTTTGAGAAGTGGGGGATAGACTTTGTAGGGCCTATCAAACCGACCACTCATAAAACCCGTCGACATTACATTCTTGTTGCAACGGACTACGCTACCAAAATGGTAGAGGCCGAAGCCACAATTAAAAACGATGGTAAAACTGTAGCAAAGTCTTTATTCCAAAACATTATCACACGTTATGGATGTCCCTCAGAACTCGTTAGTAATAGGGGAACCCACTTCCTTAACCAGACCATTGAGGCTATGTTATCATATTTTTCCATCACACATCGTCAAACCACTCCATATTATCCTAAAGCGAATGGACTTACTGAGCGAGCAAAGTGACAGAAGCACATTCTTCTGATGGGATGAGAAGTTGTCATCTGTTTTATGAGCATATAGAACTGCAAAGAAGATCACAACTAGGCAGACTCCATATTATCTTGTGTATGGAATGAATCCCATATTACCAATAGAATTCAAAGTTCTGACATTCCGCATCAGCAATGAGGAACGAATGGATAAACACGATAGTCTCCGGGAGCGGATGATAGCTTTGACGCAACTGGAGGAGGATTGTCGTCTTTCATTAATCCAGACTGAACTAGTGCAATGTTGAAAAAGAGGATATAACGAAAAACGAAACGAACACGAAAAGAAGCGAACTCGAAACTCGCAAGAGAAACGAACTCGAATGGAAAGTGTTCGTGCGCAGCGGAATAAGTTATCACACTCTTTCCCTAAGTGCATTTTTCACTTGTGGAAATTCACGAGTGAAAATGCAAACTATAGCGGCAACACAAGTGAAAATGCTGACTTGTTTTGCCAACAGTTTTGCAGGAAAACATATCTTCATTACCAATTGAATTTCAGGGAAATTTTTAAACATGCAGAATAAAATAAAATAAATTTTTGATCAATCTATTAAAAAGATAAAAATTAAACAAGGAGACTACGTGCTTCTGTATGACAACAGACACATGTTGTTTCTTGGGAAATTACATACCAAATGGATGGGACCTTACAAAGTCATAGAAGTTTTTGATAATGGATTGCTACAGTTAGCAGATCTCGAGGGACATTTACTTGATACTCGAGTAAATGGATCAAGAGTGAAGCGCTACTATGACTGATTTCAGATGAATATGACAAAGTTCGGTTTTTGTGAAAAATGCGAAATTTGTGACACTGCTCAAATTTCATCCAACTCATTATTTCCAATTTTTGAAATTGTGAAAAACCCAACACTTTTGTTCAATCCTTTACCTTCAAAAAATTTGCAAAAAAATCGACATTTTTGCTAATACATTGCACATTCATTTGCCACGTCTATTTGTTTTCACCATGTTTTCAGCATATGAGAAATACACAAAAAAAGCCGACATCTTTGCTTCATGAATAATTCCCACTATATGTTGCAAAAAATGCAACACTATTTTGGAATTTGATATCTTAGTAAATCCATCATTTTGGGAAAGCGAAAATTGTGACACTTGAACCTTTGTATTTTTTGGAGTTTTTTTTGGCACTTAGCTTGCTTGAATTCATTTGCCATTCATATTTTCCATCTTTATTTTTGCGAAAATGCCGACACTTCAGCCTTTGCACATTTCGCTCATATATTTCAACGGAAAAAAGCGACAGTCTTCGCCGCCAACATCATATACATTGTTTCATGGATTGTGTATACTATTTATTTTCGCAGTTCAATACTCATGAATACCGAGCTGAACTCTTGTGAACTGAGCAAAGCATTTGTGTATTTTAATCTTTTTATTTTTTAATTTTTATTTTGTTTTATTTTAGGACTAGATACTTTACTTTTAAGCTTGTACCTTCAAAATGAAGACACACTTCCATTAAATATGAGTCTAATCTGCCGATATATCATCAATACACCGAACACCTCAAACACTCTTGTTTTTCATTTTTCTATCACTCTTTGCTTTCTGTCTTTGCAATCCTTACGATCGAGCTCTACTCCGCCATCGCTAGTTTACTGTTACTACTACCATGGCCATCGTTTTCAAAATGCATTCTAAACCAGTGCTACCAGTTTTACAACCCTTTGTTGTTAGAGCTCGGATTGACAGATTACTCCAATTTGATCATTCAATCATTCTAACATATCTTTGTCATGAATTCATTTGAAATATTGATGAAATTGATGACGGACATATTCGTACGGACATATTGGTAGTATTGTCCGTAATCAAGAGATTGTTATTACAGAGAGTTTCTATTGTCATGCATTAGACTTGTCTATTGACGGCACAATTCCAATCACAAAGCCCGACTACATTACTAGAAGCAGAGCCTTTCAAGAAGAAGCATATCTTGAGAAGAGGGATATAAGCTGTCTTATATCAAAGACCCAAATCTCAAGAGTTTTGTTCGCTTCGCTCCTGCTTCAATCTTCTTATCAGAGCAAGAGTATACCATTTTCAATAATAACATGGGATATCTATTGAGAGCCTTAGACGACAAGCATATTGCATTCGGACAGATTGCTTTCAAGCAATTCTATAAATTGATAAAAGATCAACAATATTCAAGGCTCAGATTACAGTTTGGAATTTTATGTATGCATGCTGGAGTTTTGACTATGCAGGAGGATATCAGAATAGCTCCGGTGCAGCAAGTAGCAGATTTATCTATTGAATAAGTTGACTCTTAGATGCAGACATCAAAGGCGACCTCAACTGATCTTGCTGAATCATCATCGTCAACATAGAAGAACACAAGTTCAGCGAGAGGATCTTCTTCTTTTTCACAGTACAAGCCAGTCTGTAGCAATAAAGAAGTGCAAAAAGTAGTCGGAGAAGACACCGAAGCAGTTGTTGATCCTGAGCCGATGTAGGAAGACATTCAACTAGAGATACCACAGGAAGAGCAAGAAGTCCTTGCCATCAATCTAGAATAGGATGATGACGATGTTGAGTCGCCAGTCTGGATGAAGAACTTTGTTTGAAGACTTCGGGATGCTGCTATCAGATACCAAAGCAACCATTCAACACTTCGTCAGCCTGGAAAATTCTCAAGGAAGCTCAAAAGCAAATACCATTCTATACGAGCAGACCTAATTCAGAAAGATAAAGAGATGGAGACAATTAAGACTGAACTGTTGCAGAAGAGCGAAGAACTTGAAGGTCAAGCTACTCTACGAAGCACCAACAAAAAGCTAAAAGACAAACTCAGCGAAGCTTGCCAATAAGGATAGCGCTGAAGCAAACCAAAAGCAGCTGTAGGACTCTGTTGTCCAACTGTAGAATTCTACAAACATGCTACACAAAGACAACAAAATCTATAAGAGACAGACTGAGAAAGCAATCGTATGGCGAATAAGTGCCAAAGTAACGCTTGGAGCATGTGTATCTCACGGCTAATACATAATTGACCTAATAGCTCGGAAGGTAATCCAAGAGAGAATCATCCAGACCTTCCAGCTACAATATCTCCAACCGCAGATGGTTGTATATGAAAAGTTGAAGGAGGATCTGGAAGAGAAAATTTAATTCATGCCAGATCCAAATTCCTAAAGAAGGACCTGTCCAGCACGAAGACCAGTCGATGTTGACGGATGTGCCAATCCATGATATATCAGAAAAGGCCATCCAAACTAGCTCAGTTTTCAAGCAAATCCACAGAGATCAAGCAGTGTAGACTGATGCTGAGGATGTTGAGAAGCCGAAACCAATTGCTGAAGCTGTTGTAGAAGAACCGCCGACCTTAGCAATGATTCCGCAGCAGAGCGAAACTTCACCAAGTGGCAGTGTACAAAAAAAAAATAAGATATTTTACTCACTACTGAGATCAGAATTTACTACATATCAGCAGGAACTGATTACCTTCTTACCTCCTCTGTTTAGTACAGAATTCCAATGGAGAATGGATTACCTCTTTTTGCCAAAACTTTTTGGTTACACCAAAGAGCAATGGAAAAGTCCCTGGACTTTCGCCACTCTTAAGAATTTTTGGGCCAAACTAACGACACACCAAAAAGGTGTCTTGGCCTTAGCCATTGTTTAGAATAAGTTCAATATGCCAACAAACTACATCCATGTCGTTACAGGATGTTTGTATATACAACAAGAAAATGGCAGTCCGACTCATCGAAGTAACTCGACTTGTCGGAGTTGGCCGACTTATCGGGTAGACCCAACTTGGCCTTGAATACTTGAAAAAATTTGAAAACACAATTTTTCCTACTCTGGACGAGTATGTGGATAAATTGGAAACAATAAACATTTTTGATATTCATGAAATTCTTCCTAGTTCTTTATCCATTTCCTACAGATACGCTAGCCATTATTTTTTCCCTGACTTATGGACTATTTATACAGATTGGGAAGTAAATTACTCTCAATATCTGAAAGCAATAAAGGAGCTTAACATGCTTAGATCCATAAATCCTATCACCCGATCATATTATACATACAGTTATGTAAATATTGCTTCTCTTATTTCTTATGCCTTGCTATCCACTCAAAAATTGTATATAAAAGAAGAATTTCTAAATCATACATATGCAGTCCTATCCCTAACAGTCCCTTCTGCTAAAATGTCATAATTAATAATTGAGAATAGTTGGTATGACCATCTTGTAAATAACATTGATTACCACACCACTTAGTCCACTCGAAAATCAAGGAATGGGTGGATATCTCCACCTGTCGCTGCAAGAAGATTACATGCAAATGAACAATTACTTTCTTGCCACACAAGGAAAGATAGTGGACGAGATCAATGAAGAAGTAGAGGCTAGAGCGAAAGCTATTTTCTTCAAGAAATCAGCCGACCGAAAAAGAGAAAGAAGAATTTGAAGACAATGTTTGCGAGCCGTTGCATAGTTGAGGAAGGGGATATGTGGAGGCCTATTATGTTTCATTCACCTTCTTACATACACTTATCATACAAAGGAAGAGATTATTCTGTCTCTTGGGAAACGATCAAACCTTTTATACTACTTAATTCACTGATTTTGTGAAAATCTATAACAACTAGGCTACTACAGCTTTGGAGTTATTATCAAGAAGCTCATCGCTTTTGTCAATTTTGCATGATCTTTTGTTGTTTGAGTTTGTCATGAATTTTTCCTCATCCCTACCATTTTTTTTTATGATTGAAGTTACTAAGTTTGTTAAAGTAAAAATGTGCTATTCTCGGAGTGCTAAGCTTGAAGAAAACACTTGTGTTTGAGTATTATTGACTATGTGTGTTTGACTTCAAGTGAATTTGTTTGTATGAATCCATGTAGAGCACCTCATAGAGGGTAGTAGTGGGTGTTGTTATTCTTGGCTTAATGGCTTCTTTGTCTTTAAGTTCACACACTTGAGCTCAAACTTATGGGTTTATGTTTATATTTGTATGCATCCATAGTTGTGTTGCTTTTGATGTTCTATGTTCAAGGATGAGATCTTAAGGAAGATTGAAATTGTTTCCAACATGCTTTGCAATGAACAATTTTTTGAGTTTGCATGTTTGAACTCAAACAAGAACCCACATCTCCATGTTTGTGGATGTGTCTTCGTGTTTAATTCAAC
Organism: Diphasiastrum complanatum; assembly: GCA_029204225.1. Classification (NCBI taxonomy): domain Eukaryota; kingdom Viridiplantae; phylum Streptophyta; class Lycopodiopsida; order Lycopodiales; family Lycopodiaceae; genus Diphasiastrum; species Diphasiastrum complanatum. The sequence continues at coordinate 83,035,567 of CM055093.1, read as the reverse complement.
TATCACTTTTGATCTGTCATCAAGTGTAGCATTCTCTTATCAAGCTTCAGTATATTTTTGTGTTTTTTTGGAGAATTTAGCCTCTAAGTAAGTAAAACAATTCCTCTCCAAACATAATTGATGTCTTTATGCTCAAGCTTGGGAGAACACCTTTCTTTGTGATCACATTCTTTACCCTAAGCACATAGCTTTGATCACTTTCGACTTTTGTTTGATAGCTTTGGAGAATATTGTTCCTCAAGGCAAGAAATATTGAGGTGTTCTTAGACTCATAGATAGCCTTCAATGTTTCCCAAGAATATTTGGGAGAGACACATGCTCCTCTCACTCTAAGAATCTCATTGGACACATCCATATGGATGCAATGAAGTGCCAATTTAAATCTCTTCTTGAATCTCACATTCTCTTGAAGGATTTGAGGCTCGTCCTGAATTCCCATCACTATATCTATGAAGTACTAGAATTGATTCCATCCTAACTTTTCAAATGGAATAGTTAGATGAGGTTAATCTTTCACTTGCTTCTAAAAAAAGGATCAGTTGATGCCATTTGAAAGCAAGGAATGTATACTAAGTACACATGTATGATTAATAATCAAAAGTGATTTTTCTAGTCCTTGCAACCTAATAATGATGTAGAATCGAGATTAGCAAGATCCACAAAGGCCTTGATCACTAAAAATGATGCACTCACCACCAATGTCAAGAATATTGAAAATGATTGACTTTGACAAAATCACTAAGAAATGGACATTGAGGCTCACAGCATGAATTTTAGATCCCATTACCCCTAATAGACCCACTTAGGTCAAAAGACTCTTATCCTAAGAGTTGAAATGGATTTAAGCTGGTTTTGAGTCAAACTATTTTGAAACTTTTCTCCTACTTGACAAAAAAAGTGAGATTGACAACCAATTTGGGACTTTGACACTTAGTCAATCAATGAGTAGGGTTCTTATTTGAGAATCACTAGGTATAGGGCTCAATATGGGCTTAAATATCATATTAGAACACACAAATGGATGCTTGGAATTCCTTGAATTGAGTTGCATTCAATTCTATGCTTCAAGCTCTTGATCTAGAAGGGCACTTAGCCACAAGTCATCAAATCTTTCTGATTTGGTACCATTTCAAAATTTTGGTCACTTCCTGGTTTTTGGGCCTTAATCATAGTAGGATGAAGCCTCTTGAACCTAAAAGTAGTAGAATAATTACTAGAAACAAGAGTAGGAGCCTAAGATCCTATTGAGATTGATTTTAGTAACAAAATCACTTTGAAACTTACTATTTGTGATCAAAATGAGCCAATGCTTGGATCCAGCTCTAATACCATGTCAGAGATTATTTTCTTAGGATATAAAATGTCCACAAATTACATTCAAGCATTAAATATTACACATTCATCAAGAAACATCAAGACTAGCACCTAGAAACTTCTTGGATTGGCGATGGCTTCATTAACACCCTCATTTACACAAAAGCAATCATTATGAGGACCTAGTACATGTGTCGAAAGGAAATATAATGTACTAGATTCAACTCAGTACATAATGATCATAGATCATGCAAGGATTCATCATTCAACTCACCCTTGAATTCCAAGGCTACACAATGTCACCCAATCTTGCTTCTCTCAACAAGTGTATACAATAATCCACAAGAAGGGCTATTATCCATCTCATATCTGAGAATTAGAGCTTCATTACAATAGGTATAGACCTAACCCTAGCCTCCAATTTCTTATCCAAGCATGCTTATCCATTTGTATGTGGAGTTTGGTGACTCATGGTGTTGGTGGCAAATCTCACCAATCACTTCTAGAATAACTCCTAGTTATAGGAAACTTCAAGAATAGATTTTTCTTAAATAAACCTATATCTATAAAGTAACAAAGTATTTTGTGATGGACCTATTTAGAATTTGATAAATAGTCAAATTTTCAAGTATGCATGAAACCACAATTCTTGTTCTTAAAAAATCATGTAATGGCATAAAAAGAGTAGCACACCATGTGCTACCATTTTGATGGATCATGGGTAGAAGAAACTCACACAACTCGCAAAAAATTTACTCGCGGAATGTCAAAACCCATTCTAAAGTTGGATTAAAGTAGTATGATTAAAACTATGCCAAAACTAGCTATAGCATTTTCTACCACTAGAATGGTGCCAAGTGGCATAATACTACTAAACTAGTTTTTGGCCAATTTAGCCACTAGTCTCCAAAATAAATGATATGTACAACCTATATTATCTATCTAAATGACTTAGGCATAGATTACTTGTATTTGATTTGTAGGGATACAAATTTCTGATAATATCACTTCAACTCCATAAACAAGCTGAAAGGTGTTTATCCTATAGAGACATTGCAAGTCATGAAGTAAGCCCTTAGGGCAGATTGCAAGTGTTCATGCCACGAACAACCTTTCTCCTAGATTTTCTTGGAAATTTTACTCTTAAATAGGTCTTTTGAGTAGATGCCTTTTTTTACATGCAATTTGATTTTTTGCAAGATCTGTAATAATATATTATTCCTTGTTTTAGATACATGCATGTACTTCTCCCATTGACATCATTGCATTTAATGGTTAATGCTTTCTTTTAGTGCCTTTGGATGTAAGAGATTGACCCTTCATATGTCGACTCTCACTAATTATCTCATACATGTTTCAAGAACATGTGGAAACACATTTCTTTATTTTCCACAACTTTTGTTTCCTAAAGTGCTAGGGGTTAGACTTTGTATGTGTACCTATTTGAGTGGGGGACTCATATTCGAGATCCAATGAATGCGTACCAATATTTTCCATTAGCTAGAAAAGGAACAAAACCCAAATGAAAGATGTTAATTTAGGGCTTCAAAATGTTTGACCCAAAATCATGCACTTGTCTAATCAAACTACAAGCCCATGTCAAGGATATGTACCAACCACCAAGTACAAGAAGGTGAAAATAATTCTATCTACAAGTGCAAGGTCTATAATGAAAACAAGTTGTTTTGTTGTAGGATTTCTTCCCATGTTACTAACAACTATTTCCATTGTACTAAGAAATGGTTATGCAAAATGTACTCCATATTTGAAAGCTTCACATGGGTATAGGGACTCAGAGTACATAGATGATAATATTGAAGGACATTATTTATCAACTTGTTAGGCACAAAAGTACACCTACAATCATAGTTAAGACTATGCTAGTTAAATATGTATATGCATTGAAATGTTTGGTATTTCTTCATAGGTGATGCATGACTTATCAAGAATATTCCCAATAAATATGTTAATATAATTCTTCTTTTTTCAGTATTGCTACAAATGTTGTACATTAGGTTTTTCCTTTTCAAAATAGCACTCAAAGTATCTCACTTCAAAATTCTCGAATTCTTGTAATGCTAAATAGAAACCCAACCAAACACTATAAGGGACATATCTTAAACTAGAAACTACACACACTATTAGCTAACAAATTACTACCTTTATCTAGACATTCTAACATATTCCAATGCTTGTCTAAGAAATATGTTCTTCATAATAATATCCATATAAATTGATGTTTCCTATTGGATGCACATTAGTTCATCCGAAAATTCATCAAAAATAGGATCAAACTGATTTTTCGTTTGGAGGCGGGATATATAATCAGCATTTTGATGATCCTTGCCTTTCCTTAATTCTACTTCGTAATTAAACTCATCTAAAAACAATACCCATCTAGGTACCCTACCTGAAAGATCAAGTTTATTCACTAAATGTTTCAATGCATAGTGATCTACATGAAAAACAAAAGGGTATCCTAAAAGATAATGTTTAGATTTCTTAACTGAATATATCATTCCTAGTGCTTCACGCTCTATAGCGGAATAATTCTTTTCTGATAAGGGTGTCTAAGCTCTTGTAGATTGGTTGGTTCTAATAATTCTAAAATCATTTTTACTTTTTCAATGTCGGCTTGACTATCGTCCTTCGAAATTTTATGGCCTAACAGGATGCCTTCCCTAATCCCAAAATAACACTTGGTTGGATGCAATTTAAAAGATGTCTCTTGACATCTTCTCAAGGTCTTTTCTAATGCATCTAAATGATCTTTAGTTGACGAATAGACACAACAATTGTCCATAAAATTTCTAAAATTTCACGTAAAATTTTTTGAAATATGTTTGTCATCATGCATTGAAATGTAGCGGGTGCATTACAAAGACCAATGGGCATTCGCGTGTAAGCATACGTCCTCCAATCAGTGGTAAAAGTGGTCTTGGATCTATCTTTCTCTTTAATAAAAACTTGATTGTAACCTGAGAAACCATCTAAAAAACTATAACGCTCATGACCAGCTACTTGGTCAAGAATGGTATCTGTATAAGGCAGAGGATGATAGAGCTTGTCGTTAGCTTTTCATAGGTACTGAGGTTTTGTGATTCAATATTGAGAAAATTATGATCAAATTAGTGAAGATGGGTTAGACTAGCCAGAGTTCTGAACATTTTCTTGTGGATTTTTTCTAAGTGAGAGAGAAGCACTTCATTTTTTCAATTTTGAATTTGCATTTCTTCCATAAAAACTCTTCAGCCTTTCATTTTGAAGGTTCTCCAGATTTTTAACCTAAAAAACCAGCCCTAACCCTATGGTCACCCATTAGGTTTAAAAAAATGAGGAGTGCTAAAAAAGAGAGATACTATAGTCAAAACTTTAAAACCTAACTTTTTAGGTTAAAGATAACAAAAAAAAAGGCTTAAACCTAAACCTAGCCTATTTACACCCCAGATCAGGCCTTCCTTATCGTACCCTAACCTAGAACCCCTTTCCCTTTCACGCGGCGCCCAGGCCCCCCTCTCTGCCTGCTTGTAGCACCCTCTCCTCTCTCTCTCTCTCTCTCTCTCTCTCTCTCTCTCTCTCTCTCTCTCTCTCTCTCTCTCTCTCTCTCTCTCTCTCTCTCTCTCTCTCTCTCTCTCTCTCTCTCTCTCTCTCTCGCCCCCCCCCCCCCCGCTGGGGCTTACGAGCACGCCCCACATGAGGGAGGGGTTTGGCCCCGGTGCCCTCAAGCGGCTGACGCGTGTCAACCGCACAGTGCCCGCCAAAATTTTTTGGGCGCCTGAATTTTGCGGGCGGCGCTAGCATTGGAGAGTGGGCAGGCGGGTGCCGGCGGCGCAGGGCGGGCAGGCCCGGGCACCGGTGGCTCCGGAAAGCGGGGGTGGCGCTGGGCAGCGGTGGCGTCAGGGCGGTCGGGCAGCGGGGGTGGCGCTGGCGCCGAGGCGACCGGGCATGGGGCTGGCGCCTGGCAACGGGGGTGGTGCTGGGCAGGGGCGGCCGGGCATGGGGGTGGCACCGGGGCTGCGGGGGTGGCGCCGGGGGTGGTGCCGGGCAGCGGGCAGGTGGCGTCGGGGCGGTGGGCAGGGGCAGCCTCACACACACACACACATGCTAAATACTGGGGAGTTTGTGTATATATGCACTCTCCAAAATTTGATAGAACAAAGATTGGCTGCCTGGACAAGTGGCATCCGGATAGCCAGTTTTCAAAAAAAAAAAAACTTGTTGTCAGGAGGGCACCGGGGCCAAAGGGCCACCGTGCTCGCAAGATGCCAGCCCCCCTCTCTTACGCGGCGCCCTCCCTCCACATTGTACCCCCCCCCCCCCCCGCTCTCTCTCTCTCTCTCTCTCTCTCTCTCTCTCTCTCTCTCTCTCTCTCTCTCTCTCTCTCTCTCTCTCTCTCTCTCAGCCTCCAGCGTGCCCCAGCCGTGTCCTAGCCACCCCCTTCTCTCTCTCCCTCTGAAATATTCCAAAAGTATTTTGAAAGAATATTCTTCAAATATTCCTTTCTCATTCAATCTCTTCCATGCCCAAAAACAATTTTTGCCGTAAATTTTTAAATTTTTTTACGATTCTTACTAATTTCTCACAAGCACTCAAATGTTTCATGGAATGCAAAGGATTATGAACTAGGTAGCGGGCGTGAGCAGGCCCACTACCTGCTGTAGCATGCAGTTGTCATGCACCGAGCCGCCTTGCAGCGAGGTGCGTTGAAGGCTGCTTGGTAGAGGGTAGCGGGCTTGCTCACGTCCCGCTACCGGGCGTAATTGGCCCTTCAACCCTTCAACTGTGCGTTATGGCTCTGAACATATGTGTTTAAAGCCTATGAGAATGTGACACCTGTCCTCTATCATTCCTCATGCCAATTACGTATTTCAGTTTGTAAATTTTTTTTTTTAATACCCCCCCTTCAAAGTTGTATATAACCCATTTTACTAGTTTTTTTTTTAAACTTCCGTAATTTATTTGTTTGAGCTTGGATTTCAGTGGAGTAAAAACGAAAAGAGATCAGAACGACAAAAAAAACACCAAAAAGTTATTGAAATTTTGTAATTATTATTTTTCCATTTACTTATTTTTAAGACCCCTTCTTTCTCCCTCAGTCAAATTTCCTTGTATATTATTTGCTTATTTTCAAATCCTCTTATCGTCTCCGTATGAGCTCGGAATTCAATGTTGGAAAAAGCAAAAGTGTTCAATTTCATATGAACTTTAAGTTTTAGCCATTTTTAGTTTCACTCATTGTAGAACTCTGAGTTTTAAGTGGGTGGAGAAACTATCAAGAACTTATTTCCTTGCAAAAATTAAACTTCGCAATTTTGTATATAAGGGTCCTTAAAAAATTTTGAACTCATATTCTCCTTTGATTTGTCAAAATGGTATGATGAAGACTATTTTGACCAAAATAAAGACCATGAGTTATACCAGTCAAATCAATCTAATATTGATGGCGATTTTTATAGTAGTGACAGTGATGGTGAGCTATATTCCAGAAAATCAAAGGATCATCTCAATTCACAAGGTGGTGAGCACGCACTGCGGTACATGAGTTCTATGTGCCAACTTGAACAATCATCATCTCCTATGCAACGTTGCATACAGAATAGCACTATCAATATCTTCATTTTTGAGGACAAAAATGTTTAAGTAGGGATAGTGTCATGTACTACTAGTACATTATTGCTTGTCAATGCATCAGAATATCCATTGTAAGCTTTGTAGGCCCAAAAGGAGCTATTAGTCTTAAGAACAAGGTGGTTTCCTCTTTAGGCCCTTCAAAGTAACTAATAAGGATAATAGGCCAATAAGGGCCCAATGTAGGCTAAATAATACTTAACAAGGGATAACTATGCCTCAAGATAGTTATGTTTAGTTAGCTAAGGGCATTGTCTACAACTAGGCAACAGACATCAATTTTTGGATCTTTTGGCTCATTTGCAAGTGAGAGCTTCTTGCTTCCTCCTTGTGAATGTGAGCCATAGGGATCTCCATTGCTAGGTCTCATGTGCCCTATCCACATGAATCAATGCTCCATTTCCATTGATTGTACTCTTCCTTTCATTGCTGATGTGATTCCATTGTGATCTCATTGTTTCAAGCTTTCTATTGATATGCTATCTTGATGGTCTTGTACTTTTGAAATCTCGTATGCATTGTGATGTTGGGGATGTGAATGTGTTTTCATGCTTTAACACCTAAAATTCGCATCAGGAACAACAGCTTTTGCAAGATTTAAAGCAAGAGTTTAGTGAAGCTTTTCCGAAGCAGCTACCTTATGGACTACCACCCGTTCGGTCGGTGGATCATAAGATAGACCTTTTGCCCGATAGTCGTCCTATCTTCAGACAACTATATCGGTTTATTCAGAAGGAAGAGGAGGAAGTGGCTAGGCAAATCGAGGAGTATCTCAGGATGGGACACATAAGACCTAGTAAATCTCCATGGGGAGCACCTATCCTTCTTAAGATTACGAAAGATGGGAGTTTCCGGCTATGTGTAGATTACAAGGGTTTGAACAAACTAACAGTTAAAAATAAATACTCATTGCCCAAGATGGACGATCTCATATAAGATGTATCTAAAACCAGTTTTAGGACCAGGTTTGGTCACTACGAGTTTCTTGTATTGCCCTTTGGTTTGACAAATGCTCCGGCTACTTTCCAGCAAATGATGAACGATTTATTTCATCCATATTTGGGGAAGTTCGTAGTAGTGTTTCTGGACGATATTTTGATCTATAGCAGAATACTCAAAGAGCATGCTAAGCATCTCCGTACTGTCTTACGTATCTTAAGACAAGAGAAGCTTTATGCGAAAGAATCAAAGTGCAAATTCTTCAAGAAGGAACTTCTTTACCTTAGTCATAAGATTATCTCCTTTGGAATCAAGATTGATGAAGCAAAGGTGAAGACGGTAGTGGGATGACCAATTCCTAAAACAGTGCATGAACTTAAGTCATTCTTAGGTTTCACTGTGTTTTTCCATAGATTTGCATAGGAGTACTCGAAGATTGCTGCACCTCTCAACAATATGTTGAAAGGAGTGAAAAGTCGCAAAGGTAGGCCAAGTCCTCCTATCAGATGGAATGAGAAATTAAGTATACCTGCTGGGCTCTCACTAGTGTATGCTTGATTTGTGATGAGTAGCTACATGTTGCTGGTGTGACTCCTCTTTCCATGACTCTGATTGATCCATAGCTTGGGGGCTAGATCCGTACGATCTAGATTTGGTTGGGTTGGTTTAACCTCCACCGGTTCCCATGTGTTGTTGCTTTGTATGGTATGCTTAGACTAGAATCCTGTCATGAGGACTTTATATTGGTATCAGAGCCAGTCTAAGCAGGATTTACCATTGAAAGTGCTGAGTGAAAATCTCGACATTTTTTCGAGAATCCGACGGAGTAAGCAACAAAACGGTGGAATTGTGGAATTTTCTTCCCGTTGGAAATAATTTTCGAATTGCAATCGATTGTGTGGTAAGTGCACTACCAGGCTCACAATTGGTTGGTTTTTGTGCTTTTCGAATTGGTTTCTTGAAAGGAACTATGTGTCAATTCTGTTGTTGCCGATTACTCTGTGATTAGCATCTTTGTGAGAGCAACAAATTACTTTATTGGTTGCTGGATTTTTCCTTACAGTCTCTTATTCTTCTTATGAAGGATTACTATATTTTTAATGTTGTCTATTGTCTGTTTGGTAGCCGGTTTGGTTTTTAAACAGTGGGAATAGGCTGGAATAGAAGCGAAAATACTCTAATCTGTTGGCTGTTGAGTGTTGGTGATGTTTGATAGGTTTGCATGGCTGCTTACTGTGGAATCACTCTCTCTCTCTCTCTCTCTCTCTCTCTCTCTCTCTCTCTCTCTCTCTCTCTCTCTCTCTCTCTCTCTCTCTCTCTCTCTCTCTCTCTCTCTCTCTCTCTCTCTCTCTCTCTCTCTCTCTCTCTCTCTCTCTCTCTCTCTCTCTCTCTCTCTCTCTCTCTCTCTCTCTCTCGCGCGCGCGCGCGCGCGGATTCCTCATATGCTGCTTGCTGCCTAAGCAGGATGAGAAGGCGCGGGTGGGCCGTGATGGAGGCCCCAAATGGCCGATTGGTGGGCCCGAGGAGAGGTGTTTGAAAGAGGAGTCACACTAGCAGCATGTAGCTGACCTCTTTAGAAGATGTCATTGCCACTGCCAAAATTATGAAACTTCTCGAATTTCTCGTAGGAGGAGGAACGAGAGAAAAAGTAGTTAAGTATTATTTAGCCTACATTGGGCCCTTATTGGCCTATTATCCTTATTAGTTACTTTGAAGGGCCTAAAGAGAGAACCGCCTTGTTCTTAAGGCTAATAGCTCCTTTTGGACCTACAAAGCTTACAATGGATATTATGATGCATTGACAAGCACTAATGTACTAGTAGTACATGACACATTCTTGTCCATATGATTAAGATGAGTCAATCTATACCGTAGGATGAAACTTGTTCAACAAGTAATCGATAAGGGATATTCGAAGGGTCCAATTAAACTGAGTGTAGGTAAAGAGCCTTACATTTAAGGGCTAATGTATCCCATAAGGTGTTTGTAGTTACGTATAATGTGGTGAATTATAGATTAGCACCATCCATATGAGAGAGAGAGAGAGAGAGAGAGAGAGAGAGAGAGAGAGAGAGAGAGAGAGAGAGAGAGAGAGAGAGAGAGAGAGAGAGAGAGAGAGAGAGAGAGAGAGAGGCACCCTTATTCTTATCTTTGTTTTCGGTTACTTAAAGGACATGCATAAAAACATTCACAACTTATGCATGTTCAAACCTTCTATCATGTTTGTTACTCGTGAGTCATGTCTTTGCATGAATAATGCATATCATAATTCATAATATACATCCATGGCAACTAGGTTATCAAGGATGTCAATATTTTTGAGATATTCTTGGAGGTAGTGTTAACTAGGGTATGAGGAAACTGACCTAGGTGGTTTGCGTTTTTGTACCAATGTCAAGAATTGGACACCCACGTCCTCCCCCCCCCCCTCCCCCCCCCAAAATAATAATAATAATACTAGTAGTAGTACCTCATTGGATAGTGGATTTAATTCGCGACTCTGGGTGGTGCCTAGGCATCAATACTCATACCAATACATCTACTACAATTTCTTTATAGTGCCCCAAATACAATGGTGGGTAGCAACAAAGTAATATCTTTTCAAATATTGCATTTCAAAAAGGTCATGACTTCCGCCAATTGCATAGGACCAAACTTTATGACTTTCACCATTATGTATAAATCTATAATTGGGTTGGTAGATACAAATCAAATATCAATATCAAGCAAGGCTATAACCTATTTATTTTCAAAAATAAAAAAAATTTCAGTACCCACTTGATTGGTACTAAATGTCCAATACCGAGAAAAAAAACATGTCCAATACTCAACAACACTAGAAGTATCCTATATAATTTTTACTATGCTTCTCAACTTATAATACCTCTTGTTATGTCAAGTCCTTTGCATTTTGTAACCACCACTCAAAAAGGAATTTGTTTTAACAAGGTACTCAATGTACCAACCTGTACCATCCACTCCTTTAACTTATCTAACCCACCACTCTTGGTTATTTGTTCAAGCACCTATCAATGCATTTGACATCACTTAAGGGGAGGCGGGAGAGCCTCGTTGCCATCTATGAATGCCATGGCAATCCTGCATCCAAGGGGGCAGGACGTTTGATAGTTGCAAGTGCCAACTCTCAAACTTCCACCAAGCCTTCTATGCACTAGCATTGGGGACGAGGGTGGGCCCCTAGTTTCCATGGCGTTTCTCACTTAGCTATACACTCTCCTATCTAGAGATGGTTTAGAGCCTTGCAGGCCCTTCACACTGGACGAGGGTGGGCCCCTAGTTTCGATGGCGTTTTTCACTTAGCTATTCACTATCCTATCCACAAATGGTTCAAATCCTTCCAGGCCCTTCACACTCGACTCCGCATCACTTGCATCACATAGTGTTGCCTCTCGAGGCTTTGGAAGGCGAGCGGCCCGGCAAAGTTGGGATGCTAATAACTTATAAGTGTCATGGCCATGGGGAATCAAACACTACAATGTCACTCTCAATTGGCAGGCTTTTGGCCTTCACATCTGACATGTGCTGCTTTCCCGTTGGACAAAACAGGACACGTGTCCATCTCCCATTGAGCGAAACATGAGAAGCAGCTCCCAAGTTTTGGAGTCCCGACGGCCCGAGCAGTTATGATTGCTTCACGTTGCTCGCACTCTCTGACAATTGACCGTATTATAGGAGTCAGCGCCCGTCAGGATGAAAAGCATGAAGCCTGTCAGCGGTAACTGTGACGGATGGACTTCGTGTAACTATCGACTCATCAACGTCAACATGACGGGCTTCCGGTCATCAATATGAAGCTTTGAAAGCCGTAAACTAACGTTTAGCCTTCGTCTCTGTTGCTAAAATGATCCATGAGAAGGCCATGAGATTACGAACACGTCAATATGACGGGGCGACTGTGTGTTATTTATTTGTTGGTGGTGTGAGGAGGGAGGCGATGGAGGGAGGAAACATAGGAGGAGAGCTTGAAGCGGCCGAGGAGGATCCGAGGAGGAGGAGGACGTGAAGCAAATCCACAGAAACGTGCTTGATGCGCCGCTTCTAAAGCTCTTCAAAGGTTGCTGCATCGTTCTTGCTCGTTGTGCTTTGATCATATCATAATGCTTAAGATTCTCTTTGATAGTATGATACTATTTTATGATTTGCTTTGATAATGAATCTAATGTTCTTCTTCTTTTCCTCTTGTGTAGTTTTTCACTGTTTCCTTGTTTCATGTCTTCTTTGATTACCAGGGAAAAAAATAGTTCGGGTGTTGTTGAGTTTATGCCAGATTCATTCGGATTTCCAACTTTGTTTTGCGCAGAAAGGAATCAGGACCCCACCTCCGCTCCTGCTGCCTGCCATTTCTGCCAATGAGCCATGATAATTATTCTTGGTAGTCTACCTTGCACCGCTCTCTGTGCTGCTTCTTTGATTTAATCTTAAATTTCTAAGTTGTGTGGTCGATCTCTTCTCGTTCACGTTTCATGAACCATGTGCCTGATACTGCAAGAACTTTGCCTGCAGCCACGCTTATCCGTGACGTTCTTATCCAGATTTGTCATCCGTGTTTTGGTTTTCTCGCTATCGATCTCTGCGTTTGTTTGTATATCTTGACACAGCAGCCGATCTGGTGAACGTGAATTCACGTATCTATTTCTGTTGCATCTTCACTTTTTCTGTGTGCGGAATGTTTCTTACTCTCTTTCTTACAAGGTTGACGCACCCATGCTCTTGTTGCTATTTCAGAATCCACGTCCATGCTCTGCTAACTCATTATCGCATCAATGTTTGTTCTGCAAGAGAAAGTTTCTTGTCCTGTGTTTAGAAGATTGACTTGCATTTACGTTCTTCTTGCTAGCCAGAATCTATTGGCTCTAAGCTGTGCTTCATAGCCGTTACAGGAATCCTTAGTCACAGCCTGCACATAGTGAATGCAGCTTTGGACGACAAGGGTACTCTAACGCTGTAGTTATCTATCACCGGCTTCTGCTAGTACTCGTTATACAGAAAATACGGTCAAGCTTCACAAGACAGCAAATGTTGATACTCTCGGTCAGGAAATATCCATGTGCTTGAAGCACGTTGTGGCGCTTCAATAATATACGGTAAGGAAAACTCCACGAATCCCTAACTGTCTGATATCTAGAGTTCATCTTGAGGGTTAGTTTCGCAAAGAAACGTTTCGTCTGCTGGAGATAACCGCATACACGCTGATGAAGGGCACCCCTTTTATCCATGGTTTATCTGGTATCCGAATGGCATCTTATGTACATCAACCTCCTAGGTGTTCTTGATCACCAATGAGAAACGAGAGATAAGTTGCGCGTCAAATTCCAAGTTTAGATTATTTGTTGCTAGGGGACTGTGTTCCACGTTGTACTCTGCTCTTACTGTTGTCTACACTTTTGCAGATGGCTTTTAGTTCTAATTCGTCTGCCAATCCATTTTCATCGGATACTGGGAGAGGGCGTAGTCAATACTCTAGCAAACAAATATCACATGGCTACTCAAAGGTGAAGGGAAAGTCAAGGCATGCCATGGAGGATTATCTTGTAGCAGAGTTCCGGCATGTAAATGATCACGAGCTTGGTCTCTACGCAATCTATGACGGGCATTTAGGACATAACGTTCCAGACTATCTGCAACAGTATCTTTTCGATAACATCTTGAACGAGGTACAAAGCATTCTTCTGTTTTCTTTTGATTGATTGAATAATGATGCAATGCTTTACGTTCAGATACCAAGTTTTCTTTTTCTGCCGTTTGATTATCCTGTATCTTATTTTTGAAAATGGCATCTGGTGGACCCCGTCAGCTTGTTATAAATTTTGTAAAGTTTTAAGAAGCTCCTTATCTGAACATATTTTTGGTGATTTCAGCCAGGGTTCTGGACTGATCCTAAGAAGGCCATTATGAAAGCATACAGACGTACAGATCAGGTTATTCTGGAAAAGGCTCCTGTGCTTGGTATTGGCGGATCTACTGCTGTGACTGCTATTCTTATTGATGGCCAGCAGCTCCTGGTAGCTAATGTTGGAGATTCTAGAGCAGTTTTGTGTCAAGATGGTGTTGCAATCCAACTTTCTGTTGATCACGAACCGAACAAGCCTTCTGAACGGGGAAACATTGAAAGAAAGGGCGGCTTTGTTACAAATATGCCAGGTATGGCTTATTGTGAGTGCTTTGTTAGTTGCAGAATACTGATTGAATGACAATAGATTGTTTGAATGCTTTAGAAGAAATTTTGCCTTCTGATGAAACTTGTCCTTGGTTTCTTATTGTTATTCAGGTGATGTTCCCCGTGTTGATGGGCAGCTTGCTGTAGCTCGAGCATTTGGTGACAAGTCTTTGAAGGAACATTTGAGTGCAGACCCGGATATGCAGGAGGTGCTAATCGATTCATCTGCTGAGTTTCTTATCTTGGCTAGCGACGGACTTTGGAAGGTGTCCTCTCTCTCTCTCTCTCTCTCGCGCGCGCGCGCTTTGCCTTACGGTCTTGAGGATATTACACATTGTTAGTGTCAGAATTTGTTAACATTTAAAAGTAAAATTTTGGCGCACAACCAAAGTGTATTGAAATAAATTACTCACGATTTTTTAGCCACGAGTATTGTCCTCGACCGACCTTAATTCATGACACAAGCAATTTTGAGTCTGATATTGAAATTCTCATACCCCTCGGTTCACAAAATGATATAACGGATGAACGACCTCCTTATTTTGCGTGTTTAACTGAAATAAGATATGGATTTGTTCATTGATAAGCATGTCGAATTTTCTGTACACAGCAATGATGACCGTGGTGGGCTTTTGATGGTTTTGACTTGAAACCAGACTCAAAAATTTGGAGATGTAGAATAATCCAATGATACAGCTGAGTCAGATGTAGCATTTTTCCAGGAAAGCCATAGTATAGTAGTCGTACAATACAGTTTTACCTTTATGTTTCATCCGGCGGGGTTGGTCTAAAGGTGTAGGCCTTATACTTCTGGATTTATCATATTTTGTACCAATATGATGTTTTCTTTTTGTGACAGGTGATGGACAATCAAGAGGCTATCGATCTTGTTCGGAAACTCACGGATCCACAAGTTGCAGCTAAACTCCTGATGGATGAGGCACTCGCTAGGAACAGCAAGGATGATATTTCTTGCATTGTGATTCAATTTCAATGATTATTGTTGTGCAGGATTCGGTAATTGAGGGAATTTTGCATTTTTTTGCGGTATAAATAAAGTATAAACTCTCAACACCTCCAACATTTTCATCATGCCCTGGGACATAGTTGTTGGAAGCTCATTGATTCAAAGTGCATATATTTGGACAGGCACGGCCTTTAGAGCATTGATAGGCCCATGGATTATTTGAGATCTATCGCATATTTCTTGATATTTAAGTCAGTATATGCCAATACTTTGTGCCAACTTTGCTTTGATGGCTTAAGCCTTTTGCAAACTGACTACATCCCAAAAATTGTGAGGGGAGCAAAGAGGTTACCAAAGACCTTACACAAAAGACAAACGGATGCCTACAAAAGTACGATTTCAAAACCTCGTATTTAGATAGCCTATTTTGCAAACTAGAGGGAACTTGAGGTTCCGAGGTTTTTGACTTTTTTTGGACTTGAGGTTCCGAGCTTTTACACTTTTTTTGCACCTTGGAAGAATACGAAACTTACTAAATTGAGAAGTTGGGCTCCAATAAATATAAACACTAATCTTGGCCTAATTGATTGTGGGCTTGGTGTCAAACTATAAGTATACAGACTTTAAACCATGAGTGTAGGATATATCCCTAATCAACAAGGATGTACGCCATACTTTGATGAGGCTATGTAAAACCATTCAAGAGCCTTAAAAAGCATTCAACTTCATTGCTAAAAAACAACAAAATCTGACTTTGTAACATGTCTAGATTATAACGAAATATGAGAAACACATAGTAAATGAATACAAGAGGTTTAGTATGTGTGCAATGTCCCATATTGTACTTACTTCCTTTGACAGCTTGGACACCATTTATATATTTGACTCATGAATTTGGTCACTACATGAAAACTAGAAGCTTTGACAAATAGTTGTAGGCTAGGTTCCTGTTGCAATCTATTGAAACAAAACTCCAAAGACGTTAAGCCTTTTGGAAGAGTAAGTTTTCAAGCAGTTACTTAAAACTAAAACAACCTTAACATAAGCATAGACATATGAAAACAAGATTGCAATTAAAAAAAATAAACTAAAATAGTGGTTCCATCGGCCATGAATATTGTAGATGGAGCCACTCCCTTCCATTTCTGAGCTCTTGTAACTGCTAGCATTGGAACATGGGAGTTTTGCTTTTCTTGTGGCGTCCTTCCTAGAACTGTTGTTGGTTGCACTGAGATCAAATTCAAGGGTGCACTTGTTCCAAGTTTAATTGGGCAATTCTTGTAGCAATGCTCATATCTACATTCTCGGCAAAAAGTCGTATACTATCCCTTATAAGGACATTCTGCAATTTGGTGACCTTCGCCACATCCATAGCAGCCATAGTTTCTACCTCCTTCACGTTGAGATTGTGCAGTGTATGTCACATAATACTCGTTGATGGCTAGATCGACAAACGTCTCATTTGGTCCATACCACTACTGCTGCTTAGGCTGAGGCGGTGCTTCATGTTCTGCTGATGTCTGTTGAAAATTGTCACTTCTCACTTGTCATTTTTTATTGTAAATAAAAATCAATCATGAAAACAAAGTTCATGATTTGATTTCACACGTGTGGAGCCTGTTCCCACGTCAGGCTCCACACGTGTGAAAAAAAGTACTTTTCATACTTGTAAATATCTATTTTGATTTTGTATCAATCAATTAAGTGTGAACATGATATGACTAATTTTTAGTCAAGTTGACTAGTCACCTAGAAATTAGCTTGTCCTTGCATGTGCATGAATAAATGCTCCCGCATGGCAAGTGGATGTTCACACGTGTATAGAATTCTAGAAGATAAGAGTTGACCATTTTCCTTAGATCTTATTTTGTAAGGAATATTCCTATATTCTAGGAGACTAGCTCTTTGGATTTTAGCCATATTCTAGAAGGTCGACTTTGGATAAGGATCAAGGATGGATCAAATGGATAGATCTGATTGATGTGGCACTCTTCACACGTGTGAAGTCCTGCTAGACCGTACCAAACTCGTGGATGTACTTGATCCATAAAAGGATCATCATTTTGCTAATGAGATTGATGAGACTTTTGCATTCTACACTTTTGTGAGATTTCTAGTCAATAGAATTGTGATTTTAATGAATGATTGCTATCAAGAACCAAAGTACTTGTTGTTTCAGGTGCAGGCCCTACACTAGACAGTACTCCACACATGTGAGGCCGCTCTCACTAGTTTATGAATTTTTGATCCATTGCTCTTGCTTATATCTAAGTGTAATGAATCTAGATCAAGATCTAAAGCTTAGAACTTGATAGATCCATTGATTAAGCAACCAATAACTCTCTATGATTGTTACGTACAATCATTATTGTCCTTTAAACTTAAATTTTAAGTAAGAGAGTGATCATTTGATTCATAAAACTTGCAAAGATCATTGGCAAAAATTTGTTTTTGGCCAATACTAGTGAGGGCGAGTTCATCTAGAGTGATAGCTTATTTCTATCTGGATCAAATCAACTTGGAGGCTGTGTATGTACTTTTCACACGTGTGAAACCGTAAAGCAACTTTCATTTCAAGTTACTTTGTGTTTTTTGGTCCTATAATCTCAATTCTAGCTCATTTTTAGTGCTTTTTGAAGCATAGTATTGATCTATTCAATCTAGCTAATGCCTATGACCAAATAGAGTTTTGGATCATTGAACAATTCTTTTTGGAGTTTAAGATCAAATCTAAGAGGTTGATTTGTTCAGATCCTTAGTTGAAGTGAAACCTCTAAGAAAAGTGTGAAGCAAATTTTTTTGTGAGAGTGAAAGCTAGGAATTTTTGTTAAGATCTAATTGTGTATCATTCAAGCTTTTGTGCTAGTTTGATAGAGACAAGGCTATAGGCAATCTTGTGAGCTTTAGGCCTTTCATAAGTCTTTAAAATTCATAAATCTTTGTTATTTTAGAAGAGCATTCATTCTACAATGTCATCCATGGGTGGTTATTTGTTGGAATCAAGTGAGAGACTCACTTCCACAATTACTCCATTTGGAAAGTGAGGATGGAATCACTCCTAGTGATCCATGACCTCTTTGACATAGTTCTAGGAGTTGAGGAAGAGCCTCAAGCTGCCCAAGAACAAACCAAATACAAGAAGAGAGATTAGTTCTACATTGCATAAAGTTGAATGTATGCAATGACCTCTTGAAGGAGGTGTCTTCTTGTGCCTCATCCAAAGAGGCTTGGGATTCATTAAAGAGTATCTATGAATCCAATAACAATTCCAGCATCCTCATGCTAAGGAATCAAGTCTTTTAAAGCATGAAAGGAAGTGGAGAGAGTGGACAAGAGTATGTCCTTAGGATCAAATCTCTTAACAAGGAATTGAGTGCTATAGGAGAAAAGATCCAAGAAAGAACTAGTACAAATCATATTGAATGGCCTAGGGGATGAGTTCAGCAACTTGGTCCAATCATTTGCTATTCAAGACACTCTTCCATCCATTGAAAAGTTGCATAATGTTCTTGTGGATGAGGAGAGTAGACTCCTACACCTCACGACAAGAATGGAAGGCAAGTCACTTAATGGAGGAGAGGAGAAAGCAAACTTTACATCCAACGGCAAGAAGAAACAACATCCATTCAAGAAGAATCAAGGCAAGGAGGCTGAGATGAAGAATGGAGGTTCTACTTCCAAAGGCGAGGTGAAGAACAAGGCAAAGCTCAAGTGTTTCTTTTGTGGGAAGAAAGGACACTTTGCCTCAGAATGTTACTTGAAGAAGAATCAACAAGCAAATGGAGATCAAGGGAACATTGCTCACGAGGAAGAAGATGAGGATGGATTCAACACATCCTTAATGGTTGCATCTACACCAACTTCAAGTCAAGACACATGGTGGATAGATAGTGGGGCTAGTTCCCACATGTCTTTTAACAAGAATTATTTTTCTACTCTTCTCTCTTGTAATGACTCTAAGAAGTCAATATACACTGCTACTGATCAAGAATGCAAGATAGATGGCATAGGATCTATTCCTCTTTGCTTAGGCACATCTAAAAGGATAGATCTAGATAATGTTTTGTATGTTCCTATCATTTCAAGAAACTTGCTTAGTGTAGGACAATTAATGGACAATGGACTAGATGTAAATTCCAAGAATGGAGTTTGTTCCATCTTGAAAAATGATAAGTGCATAGCTAGTGGCATTAAGCAAGGTAGACTTTTCAAGTTGGATGCTAATGTTGCAAATCAAAGTGTGAACTTGGCTAGGGAGGAGCTATCTCAAGTGGAGCTTTGGCATAAGAGATTAGGCCATCCTAATCTTCAATCCATGGAGTCAATGGAAAGCAAGGAACTAGCTCTCGGCCTACCAAGAGCTTTCAAAAAGTGTGGAAAGATGTGTGAGGCATGTGGCCTTGCAAAGTCACACAAATCTTCTTACAAGAGATCTTCATCAAGATCTCCCTCTCCCTTGGATCTCATACATATGTACATAGTTTTCCACATGCAAGTAATGGAGGTGCCTTGATGTTTGTAACTTTTATAGATGATTGTACTAGATTCACATGAATTGAGCTACTATCAAAGAAAAGTCTTGTATATGAAGCTTTCACTAAGTTCAGGTCTCTAGTTGAGAAGCAACTTAGTACTTCTATCAAAGCACTAAGATGTGATAATGGAGGAGAGTACACCTCCAATAAAATGAAAGACTTTTGTGAGATCAATGGCATTACATTGCAATACACTTGTTCCTACAGCCCCCAACAAAATAGGGTGG
This sequence comes from Diphasiastrum complanatum, assembly GCA_029204225.1. Classification (NCBI taxonomy): domain Eukaryota; kingdom Viridiplantae; phylum Streptophyta; class Lycopodiopsida; order Lycopodiales; family Lycopodiaceae; genus Diphasiastrum; species Diphasiastrum complanatum. The sequence continues at coordinate 83,015,779 of CM055093.1, read as the reverse complement.
CCGAGAGGAAAAATAGGAGTCTATGTGAATGTGCAAAGTCCTTAAGACTTTGATGCATCACTTCCAATCTCATTTTGGGGAGAAGCTATAACATGTGCTAATTACTTGTGTAATAGACGTCCTAGTAGTGCTATTGATGGGATCTCACCTTATCAAGCTTTGTTTGGTAAAAAACCCAATGTAAAAGATTTAAAATCTTTGGATGTATTTGTTATGTCCACATCCCTTTGGAGACAAGAAGGAAGGAAGATGCTACCTCCTTCAAAGGGATTTTTGTTGGCTATGGAGAAAATAGCAAGGTCTATAGGATATATGGTCCTATATCCAAGAAAGTAAAGGTAAGCAAGGATGTACATTTTGATGAGTCACAACTTGCTAAAAGCTTGTCTAATGGATCTAACCCATTGTGCATTGAAGATCTTGACAAACTCGAGGAGGATCTTGACAAACCCGAGGAGAATCTTGACAAACCCGAGGATGGAGACAAGGATCCTAGTCAAAGGGGGCCGAGAAGATCATCAAGAAGCAAGGCCAAACCCTCAAGGCTCACCTATGTGGACAAGGGAAAGTAGAAGGAAGACTCTACATCTTCTACCTCTTACTCCTCATTAGCTACATTACTTGAAGAATCATCATCTTTTGAAGAAGCGTATAGATCTAAAGTTTGGAGAGATGCAATGCAAGTAGAGTATGATGCATTAGAAGAAAAACATCCTTGGAATCTTGTAAGTCTTCCAAGAGGGAAGAAGCCACTTGCATGTAAGTGGATTTATAGAATAAAGTACAATAAAGATGAATCTATTAATAAGTACAAGGCTAGGCTTGTTGCTAGAGGATTTCTTCAAGTAAAAGGATTGGATTATGAAGAAACATTATTGTCCTTTAAACTAAAATTTTATCATTGTCAAATTCACGTGGGCCACTTGGTTGTTAGCTGGCTCTGGTGGTGCAGGTAAGGCCATGCGTTGTTGGTTATTTGGCGCGCCATACCGTGGTGCCGCATTCGGTGCTTTATGATGATAAAGATAAGAGGTCTGATACTGATTCCTCTTTTGATGTATGATTCAAGAGTTGAATGGGCAAAATGCTGTTTTGTGCAATGATGTGTTGCACATGTGACAAAACCTCTGTGTCAGTTTGAGATTTTGCTTCAAAACTAGACACTCATTTGTTGTATGGTTATGGGTACACATTAAACACCATACATTTTCTCTTCTTGGATATTGTGGCTGATTCTGTTATGGTGGATTTGGAGTTGGTGCCACAGCTCCCTGCAAGGCCTTCAGTTTTTGATCAAACTGCGTCATTAGTTGTTCCATCTGCTACTTCTGTAATGGTCATTTGCTCCATCATCAGATCTACTGGTATGTTGGATGCGTTGGACGATGATGCTACTGAGAGAGTTGAATTATGGGTGGTCGGATATGATTTATCGTATGAACCCTCGTCTTATTCCCTAATGGCATCTTCCATTGCTTCCTACAATGTAGCGTACTGCTCCCGTCTTTTAAGTTCTCTTATGATACTTCATGGTAACCCCGCGAGGAACCACATAATGACCGCATGATTGGGAGTTTAGGCTACGTTGCATTCGGATCTTAAGTGCTTGACCTGTTCTATATAGTCTTTGACCCTTTCTATTTTTTCCATTTTTACCTTGCTCGGCAGAAAAAACAGATCTTCCTTGGGAGCTACTTTAACCCCTTCCCAAGTGGTTTTCTCTTCTTTCGATAGGTTGAAGAACCAATCTTGTGCTACAGCTACCAGAGACATGGGAAACAACATCAGTTTCTTCGTCAGTGTCTGTTCGCCATAAATTTCACACACTTGCTCATAGATATGGATGAATCTAATAGGATCTGATGACCCATCATATTTAGGTATTTCCATGCGAGGTGCTTTTCCGAACTGCTTGCAAGGGTGCGACAGGTATGGGTTGACCCATAGGATCCATTGGTGCTGGTTTTGGTTCTGCCTCATTTGTGCAACTGCAACTCTAGAAAGATTTGGTGCTTGATTTGTTGTTCTTATGGCTACTGATCGTCCGGATCTTAGATTCATTTGGCAGTAGAGTCCAAGGATATTGGATCTTGCTAGTTCAGCAGAATTCAATCTAGAACTTTAAGGATTTGATCAGTTTGGTTGGTCGATACTGTGATTTTAGGCCTCTTACAATGGTTTTTCCTTGGTAACTTTTTGATCCTTGCTTTGATTGGCCTGAGATTTTCACAGTAGCTGGATCTGGTGCAAATCTAACTATTTATCCTATCTACAAAGGTTACTCGTGCGAGGGTTGGCTGTTGTGCAAGAGTTCTTTCACTAATTTTCAGTCAAAAACTTTGATTTCTTTTAAAAATATTGGAAAGTAACTCTCGCAGGCTTTACTAGAGCTGTATCTAGTATGGATCTAACTCTGGAGAAGTCTGCGAAAGTTAACTCTTGCAGGAGATGAAAATTTCACTGTCTGCGAGGGTTTAGGAACACCTTTTTGCTCTAATCTTCACCAATATCTTGTACTAACTCTCACAAACTTCATCACTGATGTAAATTGACATTCTAAAGACAATGGGATGGTCTGTGAAGGTTAGTTCTACGAAAATTCTCTGGATGAGAGGTGGTACAGATCATGATGACATGGACTACGTGGTAGATGATGTTGACTTAGTGTGTCTTATGGTTGTCAACCAACAAGGATGGAGATAGTTACTCTTTAATGTTTTCCAATGAGAGATCCTAGGATTAGACATGAATTGACTTAACATGCTAACAATGTACGCTAAATCTGATCTAATACACAACATTGTATACATTAGAGATCCGATTAGTGAGTGATAAGGGTACTTCGCTAAGTCGAGTACTTCGCTATCAGTCTCAGTACAAGAAGGTTTAGTCAATACTATATTTGGATCCATTGGAGTATCAATTGGTTTGCAATCGGACATATGAAACTTTTCTAAAATGCCTTTTAGATATGCCTGCTGGCTAAGATAGATCTTTTTTTGAAGTCTATCTCTAGTAATGTGAATTCCTAGCAAAGAATGAACAGCTCCTAAATCAATCTTGTCAAATTCCTTTGACAGATCACTCTTAGTAGTGTGTAGAAGAGAAGTGTCATTAGACAAAATAAATGCGTCATCTACGTAAAGAGCTATGTGAACTGAATTGGTGTCTATATGCTTTGAATAAACATTCCAGTCAGCTAAATTGTTTGCAAATCCTAATTGAATGAGATCATGCTCTTGCGGCCTATTTCAGATCGTAGATGGCTTTGTACAGCTTGCACACTTTGTGCTCTTGGCCTTTGACTTCGAATCCTTCCGGTTGGAAGGTATACAGCTCCTCTTCTATAGGAAATAGAAGCCTAAGGATCCAGGATCTTAACTATTCAATCACACAAAGCATTCTCAAAAGAAAGAGAGAAATGGCTAGAAACCCTCTTGTAGAAACTCGTGGACAGCCAACGAGAATAGTCAGTATTGCTTACAAAAGTGTCTCATACAAATGGGATGCACACACATATATAGTCCAAGATGACTGTCTAACTTCATGACTATTGGCTATCCAAATACTTGACTATTGGCTATCCAACTTTTTATAAGTTACATAGAAAAAATAAGGTACCTCCAATATGTCAAGTTGGGGTACTTAATGTCAAAATTAGGCCTAGTGGACCCATGAGTCCCTACCAAGTTAGCTAACTCTAATTTTAGTAGGCCTAATATAATAAATGACCATGTTTACACAACTCTCGACCTTTTGGGTCAAAGTAACCTATGGTAATGTAAGCAATTCCCTTTACATTCCAACCCTCCTTAAATGGAAATGCATAACATAACATGAAGTAACTTCTCGAAAGAGAAAAATGTAACTTGCTATCCGAACTTCACTTTGCCAAATAAACTTCGCACCGAAGTACTCGAAATCTTAGCCCCAATCATGTCCAACATATAAAAGGAAAAGAATGCGTAATAATGAAGCATCAAGTCGAAGGGTGAGGATTTGCATGCTCCATCTGAAGTAGGGAACCAACATAAACTCGACAATAAGTCAAAACATGGACTTGTATTCCATTATAGGCTCCCACATGATTTGAAAATACTTCTTACCATAAGGACAATAAAAAAGAGTACCAAACTCTTTTGGCATCACATCCTCCCAAACCTTACCATCAATGACTTGCTCACATAGAATAGGCAATGAACCAACATCATGATGAAGAGTAAGTGTAGAACCAAAAAAATCAGCAAGAGGTACTGATTTTAATGAGGCATGTGTCTTTCCTTTGTAGTGAGACATTTCTTTGTTGTCCTACAAAGTCTCCAATAGCCGACAAGGAACTATTATGGGTATTCAATACTTTGCTGCCCAAAGTGTTCCCAACATGGACCATGTTGTCCATAATCTTCCGCAGGCTGTTCTTGAAGCATAATGGACTGCCCATGATGTAAAATGGGCTGTAAATGACCAAAAGAAGATGACTGAACATGCTGTCCAACATCTTCATCATTAAAATTAGGCAAACTATCAAGAGATGCATCAACAATGGCATCATCAAAGTTGTCCCTCGAAGAGGTTTGGGATGACATAGAAAATTTTTCAAGTAATGAAAGATTCTCTCCAATCAAATGCTCACTCTTAACACTCTGAACAAAAGTACTAATTGACACCTGTTGACTCCCTCCTCAATTAGTACAAAAAGGTTTCAAAGAGTGCTTGAATTTTTCAGCCTTTGCTAAAAAAAAGTTTTGCATAAAACTTTTCACTAATCCATCCATCGTATGCATCAACTTGCGGCGACTTGAAAAAAGAAGATTGCTTTAACATCTGCTCAATGTATCGTTGTTGAGAGAAGAAGATTCTAGCCCCATGTGGAAGATCAACAAGCCCAAGTGTGGTTCTTCATGAGTGAGTTATATTGCTCTGATACCATGTAGTGCATCTCATCGATCCCACTTCTCTTGCTCATCGGAAGATACCTCCGTAGATGATAAAGTAGTTGTTCTAGATGGTGTAATACGTGCCAAGGTAGGCGGCCTCTCTTCATCATCATTAACTACTTCCCACACACCTTTAACAATTAGAAGGTTCTCTATCATGTAGCACCACAAGTAATAGTTTGTGCTATCCAGCCTATCTTCATTAAATAAAGAACCAATAGACTCCGATTCTTTAGCCATAACAAAAAAATCAGCCTGTAGTAGATAGGAAATAGACTTTCCACGTCAAAATCTACTCAAAGGGCAGCAACCTCAAAGCTAAAATTATGAGCACAATAGATTGCAATACTCCACATGCAATTTTCTCAACAAGTAATGAAATAGGTAGTTGATCTCTGCACAAAAAACAGAATGCTCACAAATAGGTAGACTTCAAATGAACCCTAAACCAAAACCAAAAATTTGTGGCTAAAAAGAGTGCACACTATGTGCATATAGAGCTGATGGTAGCGCCCTACTCCAAGCTCACCAACAGGAAAATTTAAGCAAGAAATGTGTCCAAAACACAAGTATCTTCATTTAAGAAGTAAATCTTAAATTTTTAGCATGTAATTGAGTCAAAATCACATGTAGTTGGTTTGAGCATGGGCGCCCTACTGCTAGCTCTCAAATAGGTGAAGGTGCCCTTCAATTTCCTGCAAAAAAGTTATAAGAAGATGAACAGATTCTTCTCCTGCAAAAATCAGTAGCTTGATAATTTTTCGCTACCAAAAGGAGCAGAAGATAGCTTCCTATTGGGCGCCCTCCTGCAAGCAATATGATCACCTAAAGGCTCTGATACCATGTAGGAAATAGAAAAGGATCCAAGATCTTAACTATTCAATCACACAAAGCATTCTCAAAAGAAAGAGAGAAATGGCTAAAAACCCTCTTGTAGAAACTCGTGGACAGCCAAGGAGAATAGTCAGTATTGCTTACAAAAGTGTCTCACACAAATGGGATGCACACATATATATAGTCCAAGATGACTACTAACTACTTGACTATTGGCTGTCCAACTTTCTATAAGTTACATAGAAAAAATAAGGTACCTCCAATATGTCAAGTTGGGGTACTTAATGTCACAATTAGGCCTAGTGGATCCACAAGTCCCTACCAAGTTAATTTCATACTAACCTAGCTAACTCTAAGTTTAGTAGGCCTAATATAATAAATGACCATGGTTACACAACTCTTGACCTTTTGGGTCATGTACATTTATTTGTCATGTGATCCAGTTTTTTCCTAAGCTGTTTAGGAATGTGGACAAAACATATACAACCAAAAAATTTTAAATGGTTGACACTAGGCTTGTCCCCATGCCAAACTTCATAAGGAGTCTTGTTGTTGACGGCTTTGGTGTTGGATCTATTTTGCATGTAACAGGCTATGGCGGTAGCTTCTGCCTAGAACTTCGCAGTTAGCTGTGCTTGATTGAGCATGGATCTGGCTGAGTTGAGAAGAGTTCAATTCTTCCTTTCTGCAATCCCATTTTGTTGAGGTGAATAGGAAGTGGTGAACTATCTTCTAATACCATTTTCGGCCATGTAGTCGGACATCTCATTAGAAAAGTATTCGCCGCCACCATCAATTCGGAGTGCCTTCACTTTCCTAGACGTTTGTGTCTCAGCCACGGCCTTAAATCTCTTGAAGCATTCAAAGGCTTCAGATTTGTGCTCAATGAACATGGCTGTAGACCATCTAGAATAATCATCTATGAATTGCATCTCCTAATGACGGAGTTGGCATTGGACCACAGAGATCGCTATGTACAAGATCTAATACATGCTTTATTTTGATGGAATGTGATTTTGGAAACTTGCTTCTAGAGTGCTTCCCATAGATGCATGATTCACAAAAGAAAGATTTCCTATCTAATGAAGACGGAAAATTCAAACCATCAACTAAATTATTACAACACATATAAGAAAGTGATCTTGTATTCACATGTCCAAATTGACTATGCCACAGAACAACACTGTCGTTTACATTTTCATTAGAGATACTAGCTAATGCAACTGAATTAGAGAGTATGTAAAGATTTCCGACTCTAGTGCATGTACTCAGAGTAGTATCTTCCTTGAGTATTGTACACACTGCTCAGATGAGAAAGTAACAGTGTAGCCCTCATCAGTTATCTTAAAGACTGATAATAGGTTCTTTGACAACTGAGGAAGATGAAGGATGTTCAGAACACAAGTGGACAGATCGTTGTAGAAGCTGATCTTCACTGATCCTTTGCCTTCCACGCGTATGGTGCTAGAATCTCCGAGGTAGATAAATTGGTCTTTGCTGTAAGCTATGTACTTCGTAAACCATTCCTTGCAAGAGGTCATGTGTTGGGTAGTGCCGCTATTCAGGTACCAATTATCACAGTCTTCGTTGCTATTGTAAGCCATTAGCAAGTGTGTATCTGACTCCTTGAATTCCGCCGTGTTGGAGATGTCTGGCTGCTGTTGTTGTTGTTGCTTCTTTGCCTCGTTGTAGATGCGGATGCGACACTCCTTGATTTCATGATTAGCTCTTTTGCAATATCTGTAGAAAAGCTTCTTGCGCGATCCACCATGCTCACCTTGAGTATGAGGCTTCTGCTATTGCTGCTGCACTTGATTATTGCCCTTGGATTAGTCTTTCTTCTTGGTGTATAGAGCCATGGATTTGTCTTTGATGGACAAGATGCTAGTCTTTCTCCGTAATTCGTCTTGAAGAAAATGACCGATCACCCTTTGAAGAGTGAGGTCGGGTTGTGTGGAGATCATCACCACAACGTGCTCATAGGACTTTGGAAGAGAAGAAAGCAAGGTCATAATGGCATCATCATCTTGAATAGTACATCATACAGCTAATAACTGATCTAACAGGGACTTGAAGCTATTGATGTGAGAAGTGATGGCAGTAGAATCAGAAATACTAAGAGTAAAAAACTTCTTTCTAAGATGTAATCTCGTGGTTACATCGTGAGTCTCGTAGAGACTTGATAGTCCAGTGCTTCCTCAGAGGTTTTGCACATGGTAACGTGAGATATTTGGGAGTCAGCCATATTGAGTGTGATACATGCTAGGGCCTTCTGATCTTTGATCCTCCAGGCCTTTGCCTGATCACCATCTTCTGGTTTCAGGTTTGCACCTTCTACTACATCCCAAAGATCTCTATCTATCAACATCATTCTAAGTTTTAACTTCTTATGCTAAATGTCATCACAGCTTTAAGTGTTCTAGTTGCCCAATAGGATCTTAAAAATTAATTCATACTCTGAAATAAGAGTACAGTCCACCGAAGAGATTAGAGATGGTTTGTATGGTGGTACTACTGAAATCAGATTCACTGTGAAGTATAGTTCTGAGATAAATGGAAGACTAGTATTAACGCGAGTTCCTCAAGCATCAAAGATAGCCATCAACTGATCAGAAGCTGAGGAGTCGTAGACGTCCGTGTTCTGATCAGAGTGAGTAAACAAGTGTGATCAAATAGCAATGGAAGTGCATTCAATCACAACAAGCATTCATCCACGTTGTACACAGATAAAAACAAATTGTTCTATATTACACTGAAGCACAATACAAAATAGCAATTACAACCAAAATTAACGATGTTTTTGGGAGGCTCAAATAATGTGTCTCATGGACGGAGCAACCCGTAATCTGTGCTTGGATGATCTACTTATAGACTTCATCCGTGTATTACTTACATTAAATGCTTGTCACCTAATTAGGAAAGCCATTGTATTTGGAAGTATATGGCTTTTGTGACAACTGTACACAGTATTTACGGTCAATAATTCAGCATTGTTGATGCGGACGAGGACATCGCTGGAACATTCCTTGTTTATTTGAGACGACCTTCGAGATTTTTTTCTCGCTTCACATTTTTTGCAAGAAGCCGAAGGTGCCCTAAAAAGACGATGTCTTAAAAATAGCTTAACGCATGAAAGTACGTGACCTTCAAGAATTTTCTCTCTCTTTGCATTTTTCGCAAAGAGCCGAAGGTGTGTTAAAAACAGTTAAGCTTTTGAACTATGCAACTGTCACATTTCGGGGAAATGCGAAAAAGCTGAAGCTATTGAAAACATAGTGTATTTCTGCAGACTGTTAAAAAAGTAATGTATTTCTACAGACTTGTTCTAAATGCAAGTTTTGTGGAAGTCCTTGAAGATGGCCAAGTCTTCAATGACTTCAAGTTATTAGACTTGACATTTGAACTTTGAAATTATGGCAAGATTGGTTACTCTTTGCAGGAGATCAGTCGGAAGCCCGTTGTAAGCATTCTTCAAATAAATTAGTTGTCTAAGTTTGTGATTCCTACAGGTATCAGATGAGCAGACGTAGAACCAAAGTTGCTTTCACCTAACCCTAGATCAATGATCAATAAAGAGGTAGGAAGAATCATGAAATAGAAATTAGTCATTCACCAGGGAGAAAACTGTGGGCTTAATTTCCAACAAAAATGAGCTCCATGCAATCAAACAAGGTCTGGACTCTTGAACCAGTACCAGTGGACACAAATATTGTCAAGTATAAATGGTTGAGATACAAAGCCAAGCTAGTTGCAAAAGGTTTCTCACAGAAGTATGGCATCGACTATATTGAAACCTTCTCTCCTGTTGTAAAGCATACATCAATACACATATCATTTGCATATGCAGCTGCCTATGGTCTGAATATCCATATTGTAGATGAGAAAACAACATTCTTGCATGGTGATCTAAAGGAAGAAGTCTATATGGACCAACCAACAGGTCTTACCTGTGAGTCATTTTATGACTATGTCTGCAAAATGCAAAGAAACATTTATGGACTCAAATAGTCTGCCAGACAGTGGTACAAGAAAAAGGATCAAGCTCTCAGATCCTTAGGTTTCCAGTCCCTAATGGCCGATTATAATGTTTATGTAAGGGTCATAGATGGAAAAATCATCATCATCGGTGTCTATGTGGATGACACACTGATCCTATCAAGAAATGACAACTTGATTACACAGGTGAAGCTAGATATTTCAAAGCACTTTGAAATATCGGACCTAGGAGATGCAAAGTGCTACTTGGGTCTGCAGATCAACAGAGATCTTGAAGGTGGGAAATTATATCTACACCAGTCAAGATACATTCAAAAAATCATGGATGATTTCGACATGACAAATCACAAGGGAGCAAACACTCCTATGGTACATGGCACAATATTGACAAGTGAAGACTGTCCCAGAGACAATGCAGTCCGAGAAGCTATGCAGCATAAGCCTTACAGAAGGCTTATTGGTTCTTTGATGTACTTGGCAGACAATACAAGGCCAAACATTGTCTATACAGTGTTCAGATTGAGCCAATTCAATATCAATCCAGGTCCGACACACTAGAAAATTGCCAAGAGGATTTTGCAATACCTGTAGAGCACAAAGAACTATGAAGTATGCTATAGTCGAGATGTAGGATTCAAAATTGAATCCTACAGTGATGCAAGCTCGGCGTCCCTCAAGAATGATAGTAAAAGTGTCTCAAGAGGATGCACAATAGCAGCCAATGTAGATGTTATATAGATCAGCAGAAAGACATTGGAGAAAATATGGGCCCAAAGAGGGCCCTATAAGAAATGCCATGTAGGAGAGAGAAAAATAACAATAAAGTTATTAAAATATCATTTTCTAACTTCTTTACGCATCTGTCCGCACTACTTTCCATAAAAATGAATGTACCTTGCTTTAGTCACATCTACGCCATATCTATCTCCAAGGTCGAACAAGTGTTGATAGCGCCATCTCCAACTCTGTTATTGTCATTGTGCTGTTTGTTACTATACTATTGTACTGATGACAAAGCTTTATCATCTTCATGTGGATCTGTCACCAAAATATGCTCCGCTCATGACAAGAAATTCAAAGCAACCCAAATTGTCAACTTCTGATATGATCCGATACAGGGAGGAAAAGCTAAAGCATGTATATTTATGGTCATCAGGAATATTGTGTCAAATTTTAGAGTTTAAGGATTATTTTGATCCACAAATAATAGATAAGAGTGATTGGTAGCTCGAGATCTTGATCTATATCAAGACTAGCATCCAATATTAGCTTCTACTTGACAATTTCTACTAAGCCAAGCAAGAACAATAAAAAAAGATGATCCAAAGGCTTCAAACGTGTGACGTACAGCAGGTTTATGGCCTATTATCAGAAAACAGGTTTACTAAGCAAATACAAAGCATTCATTCACAAAGAATTAGCTTAAGAGAGTGAAAACACAATGATGGCTCCCAACTTCAATGTTTTTCAAGATTAACCTCTCAATGGATCCATCATGGATCAAGTACACAATCATCATAATCTCTCTCTAGGCTACTTCCAGCATGTGTGGGACAGCTCATGGCACTCATCCATATCCACTTTGGATAACATCTATCTAATTTGCCACATCATCCATTGGTGGTTTGTGGTGACCTTCTAGATTCCTACAATCTAGGAGATAACTCCTACAATTTAGGAGATTTCACATTTGACTCAAATAAAATCTAAGTACATGGATCTGAATATTACAAGTGTTATTTCACATGTGTGGACAGGTCCTCACACGTGTTGATCCACATAGATACCAAACAAATTGCTTAAACCATGTGAAAATTGCTAAAATCTAGCACTCCTCCTCAATTTTTACATGGTACATCTATATACAACTCCTAAGGCTGATCTTAACTTGAAAAATGAAGTCTTTGGCAAGGCTTTACTGAGTAGATCAGCAAGGCAATCTGAAAAAGATACATCTTGTAGCTTGATCTCCTTTGCTTAAACCTTTTCCCTTTCAAAGTGGTGAGCAATCTCTATGTGCTTGCTCCTTGCATGGAATGTGAGATTGGTTGCTAATGCTTGGCTTGATTGGTTGTTAAAATATATGATTGGCTGCTCCTCAGCCTCCATGACTTGTAACTCCACCAAAAGCCTCTTCAACCACAAAATTTCCTTGGTTGTTGATGTGAATGCCTTGTATTTCGACTCGGTTGACTATAGAAAAATCGTGTCTTGCTTTTTGGAAGGCCAAGACACTATGCCATTGCAAAGAAAGGTAACAAAAGCACTTGTGGACCTCCTATCCACCTTATCACTTGAAAAATCAGCATGGAAACACTTTATCTCCAAGTCTATTCACTCAAATAGTAATTTATATGACATAACAGTCTTTCAGAAGAATAACTTCATGCTGGAAAAATTCATATAGATTAGTCTGATGTCTTATATTTGAGAAATTACTAAGAAGTAAAGGATTAATGAAGAAAGTGAAAAATAGATTTGAGGGCCTTTGATTTTGTAAATAATGAGATACCACATTGAGATCTAGATTAAACTTCAAAATTTTTCAAAATACCCCACATTTGATCGAATGGTTTTCTTTTTTCCATATCGCGACTAGGTAGTAGGATGAGTTTCGATGGGTAAGGTTTCTACTTGCACTGAACTCTTTGTATTGAATCTTCTTCTTGGACTTTGTCTTGCCTTTGTCTTGCCTGAGAAATTGGCCTTCTCATCTCCATCATGTAACTTCAAGGAACCAATCCTTTGTTTGACATGAAGGATTCTACTCTCCTCGGCCACAAGCACACTATGGAGCTTGTCAATAGAAGGTAGAAAATCTTGAATTGCAAAGCTTTGTACTAGATTGGAGAACTCATCTCCAAGACCATTTAAGATGATTTGAACAAGCTCATCATCTTGAATACTCTCACTTATGATGGAAAGCTCTTTATTGAGAGATTTTATTCTCAAGACATACCCTTGAGCACTCTCATCACTACCTCTAATGTTGTGAAGAACTCTATTCCTTAGCATAAGCACTATAGAGGTATTCTTGGATTTATAAATCTCCTTTAAGGAGTTCCAAGCCTCCTTGGCCGAGGTACAAGATGCAACCTCCTTAAGAAGTTCATTACTAACATTCATTTTAAGGCAATGTAATGCTAGCCTAGATCTTTTCTTGTAAGTCACTAGATCTTGTCCTCCTTGAGGCTCTTCCTCTTCACCAAAAACAAGATCATAAAAATTTTGGAGCAGTAGAAGTGACTCCATTCTTACTTTCCATATTGAATAATTACTTGACTTTAGCCTCTCACTAATTTCAAAAAGATAGGCTCCAATTGAACCAATTTTTAGCTAGTAACAAGTACAACAAATGTACTATTCAAGACTTTCCCTATTCACTTTTTCAGAATTTAGACTCAAGGCTACTCTCTTGAATCTCTCTTAACTCAAAAAGTATATCTACAATGATCTTAAACTCAAAGGAACAATGGAATCAAATTCTACACAAACTATTCAATTGAAAAACTCAGATTTGACTCTTGGAAGTGTCAGTGCCTTCCTATGGTATTTAGAATGGATTTCAGTCTCACTCTTGAACTAAAAACATAAGCCTCAAAACTCATTCTCAATGATTTGGAGGTTTAACAAACATCTAACACCATTCCAAAACAAATCTATAATGAGATCAATGGATTTCACAAAGCAAATCACTCGTTTCACTCTTCACAACTTGTTTGAGGCAAAATATGGAAAAATCACTAAGATATGGTGAAAGTACAACTCCAACAACCTCTCACACGTGTGATAAGTACACTTGAACTTTACACACTAATTTGAACTTCAAATTCACAAGTAAACTATTGGTTAGGGTCGCCCTCCTTAAGTTGATTCTAGCACCAATGCTTTTAGCAAAATGAAGAGATTTGGATCATCATCAAAGCTCTTAGACTTGGCTCTGATACATGTCAGATTTCAGAGTTTAAGTACTCATTTTGATCCACAAATGATCAATAAGAGTGATTGGTAGCTTGGGATCTTGATCTATATCAAGATTAGCATCCAATACTAGCTTCTACTTGACAATTTCTACTAATCCAAGCAAGAACAATAAAAAAAGATGATCCAAATGTTTCACACATGTGAAGTATAGCAGGTGTATGGCTTGTTTTAAAAAAATAAGTTTACTAAGCAAATACAAAGCATTCATTCACAAAGAATTAGCTTAAGAGAGTGAAAACACAATGATGGCTCCCAAATCAATGTTTCTCAAGATCAATGGATCCACCATGGATCAAGTACACAATCATCATACTCTCTCTCTAGGCTGCTTGCAGCACGTGTGGGACAGTTCATTGTACTCATCCATATCCACTTTGGATAAGATTTATCTAATTTGCCACATCATCCATTAGTGGTTTGACCTTCTAGATTCCTACAATCTAGGAGATAACTCCTACAATTTAGGAGATTTCACCTTTGACTCAAATAAAATCTAAATACAATGGATCTGGATATAACAAGTGTTATTTCACATGTGTGGCCAGGTCCTCACACGTGTGGATCCACATAGATACCAAACAAATTGTTTTAACCATTTGAAAATTGCTAAAATCTAACACATTGTATCCTATTGATCCATATTCATTGCAACATCCGGATTTTCATTCGGTGAGTCAATTAATAATCTATATGTGTCATGGCAAAAATGGCCTTTTGGGTTATTGTGAAAATTTGACGCTCTATGGGAATGCACATTCAATGCAAAGAATACATTATTTGGAAGAGAAATTAAGGAAAATATCAAAGGAGTACGAAGAAAAATCTACAAAGTTGAAAACTTGTTTGGAAAAAAAATGAGATGTTCAAAAAGGAGATCCAAACGTTGAAATCTTCTTTGCGTCATTTTACAACTAGTAATGATGAGATAAGAAATGCATTTGAATCCATGCATATCTAATATTTGTCTCTTGTTAAAGATATGGATGTGCTCAACAAAAAAGTCAGAAACAAAAAGAGAAAAATATTGGTAACCAAGGATATATGTGATCTATCATCCAATGGAGGTTATTGAAAAAGACGAATCCATGCTTTCAAGTAAGTTATAGTTTATTTGGTTTAATATTGCTTAAAGTTTTAATTTCAATCATAATACTAGTTCTGTTATTTCTTAATTTCAACTTTATTTATTGTGCTGCTGAATACTATGATTGTCCTAATCTCTACTAGAAGTTTTATGAACATTATGTTTGCAAAGCAGATCAACATTGGTTGCTGAAGCCCATTTGGCTGATGAGATTGTCATTGGAAACTCACTAGGTTCTATCTTGACTTCTAAATCTATGAAATAGATGTCAAGCAATAACAAAATGAAAAAGATTAAGGCTTCAGTTACTGATAACATTATGAATGAAGTTGGAAAAATATTGGACACTACATTGGTTCAGGGAGCATGTGATTTTTCTAGCATCAGTAGAGAAGCATATGCAACAATGTTTAAGATGATAAAGGAGGCATTTGCACAGGTAAGTATTAAAAAGTTTCCAACCCCATGACCATTTCATCTTTTAAAAAAAATAGACATGTTAGACCAAGGTATGCAGACAATAGTTGGTAATCCATCTCATATCAAGGAAGTGTATTGCTCGAAAGGAGAATGTCTAGCATATAACAATTTCAACAATTTATTTATTGATATAAATCAGTTACTAACATTTATCATAAATGTTTACGGTATTACAAATGAGAATGTCAATAACAAGTTGATAGTTGTTCTCAAGTTAGATGAGTCTGAAATAATTAAAAGACAAAAAATGAAGAGAGTCAGTCTTACGATCATGAATGAAGCACTTTCAAATTCAGAAGACTCAGAGGGTCTCAACTTCAGTGTTCAATCAGAAAATGATATTTGGTGGTTGGCAGCTTTTCAGGTACAGTAGTTCCTTCACGTATTCAATAGGGATAATCTAATATGGATTTCATCTGGAAAATCTTCTCTGTGTTAATATTATTCTAAATCATTTTTTTGTTTCTCTTATAGGTGATGAAAAAAGAACATGACATTCTCTCATGGATATTTAATAGAACGTCATATCCTACCATTATAAAAAATCGCATGGATGGAGATCCACTCAGTATTCTTGGAATTGGCACTTTCAACAATGAATGGCATTTAGTAGGAGATTTGAAAACATTAAAAATGTATGCTCAATGTATCCCATGGTGCTAACTCTAGCACCCATGTTTGTACTGCATGAAGAATGCAAAAGACATGACAAGGAGTACATGAATATCAAGAGATCGAGAAGATCCTAACTGGAAACCCGTACTATTGAGGTGCGTATAATAGAAAAAACAATATATCTTCACATCTTGTTTGCATGGAATTCCGAGCCAGAGGCATCTGCAAAGAAAGCTATTTCCAGATTAGAGGATGTCCACATTAAAATAAGAAAAGACGACAAGCTATCATGTAAAACAAGAAATATTCCATGCAAGCCGAGCATTGGAGGATCCAAAGCTCGTAGGTTTTTATCAAATTATTCTGGCAAACAATCCAAGATTCAATACTCGGTTTGGAAAGAGATAATAGCTACAACTCAAGATTTCAAAGAAGAAGGTTCTACTCATCTACACAAAGTAGAAGTTTGGAGAAAATTAGACAACATGGTGAAATACTTGAGAAAAGATATATTTTCAAATACTGATGTACAAATGATATAGAAAACAACAAGTGAATTTGTGGATGCAGTTCGAAGTGCATGGGGTTTAGATCATATAACTCATTATATGGTAAGATTTCGATGTTACACTAGTATAGTCAAATATGTGCAATTAATTTGGATAATTTTGCTACTAATTTGTATTTCGTTTTTAAGACATGGAACACATATTACGACATCATTCCACATTCTTTGCAAGAAATAGTGGAAGTTGTTAAAATTGGCAAAAGCTAACTTGATCATATCTTGTGAATACCATTATGAGTAGTACATATCATTATAAGACATGTGTGGAGCCTGTTCCCACATGTGAAATAAATGCATTTATCATTTAGATGAGTCATATAGGTTGTACATACCATTTCATTTGAGATCTAGTGTCTAAAATGGCCAAAATCTAGTTTTCTAGATATATGCCACTTGGCATCATTTTATTGGTAGGAAAAGCTATTTCACATGGATAAGAGTGATCTCACACGTGCCAAGGACTGATCACATGTGTGAAAACATCAGTAGTAGGTGAGATCCAACTTGTAGTAGATATTTGTGCAAGTCCCTATAAATTAGAAAAATTGCCTAAAATCAAGGGAGGTGGCTATAAGTTAGGAAACTTGGTCCATGTGCCATATTGATGATTATTGGTGGATCCTTTGATGAGCAGGCACTCTCACACGTGCCAAATCAGCTGAGTAAGCATTAGCTCTTGTGTATATATGGTGGCTCATTTGGCCATAATAGACGTGGAAGCTAAATCTTGGTTTTGGAGCAATTCTAGTGTTTTCTCTCTATTTGTCTTGTGTTTTAATGCATTGATTGGGTTCTAAGATTAGTATACTTTATTCTCAGCCTAATGTCCATACTCTAAAAGGTTTTCACACGTGTGAAACCAGCAAGTACAAGTTTTGATCAATAATGATTGTTCTTGTTAGATTTATTCATCTAGATTTGATCTAAATGCTATCTAATCTTGTGTAGATTGATAGGTTGATCTAATCTAACATCCAATCACACTTGTTGATCTGATTCAGATCTATTCTTGGTCCATTTTGCTGTACTTTGACATGGTATCAGAGCCAAGTACAAGTGAATTTAAGGCATTGATCTAAACTATACCCAAATTGGCAGGTTTCTGGAAACAAGCTAATATTGAGGTAGCAAGGTTGAATGAATAGCTAGAACCATCATATTTGTACCAAATCTTGATGTGGGCTGTAGGTGTACTTTACACACGTGTGGGGCCATACAAGACCTGTTTTGGATAGTAAAATTCAGTTTGGTGCATTTTGAGCTTCATACACCCAATTTTGAGTCAATTTAGTGCATTTTTCAAGCTTTCACTTGCATTGTTTCTATTCCATTGATTTGTTCTTGGTTTAGATCTATCATATAGATGTATTAAAGCTTTTTTACAGTACATTGAAGTTTATTCTCTGATTTTTTGAGTGTACATTGAACTTGAGAGAGAAAGAGTGCTATAACCCAAAGATTAAGGAGTGATTTGCAAGGGGAGAGATTGAAATCCATTATACCTTCATTCTAGATTTGTTCAAGAGTGAAAGGGCTGAGTCTAGTCCTCCAAGTGAAATCTTAGTGAATTTCTAAAGCACAGACACTCATAAAGGCAAAATCTACCAATACAAGGTGATAAGAATTGTTGGCAAGTACTAGAGAAAAAATTTGAGATCCCAGTCACATTGTTCACCCCTACTCAAGTGTGTGAGTGTGTTTTTGACTTTAATTAAAGTCATAAATGTGAGTGAGGCATATGTGTTGTGGTTGATCCAAAATTTTCAAGAGATCCTTCCTTTGTAGAGGGCAAGAACTAGTAACTCAATTCTTGACTTTGGTGGAAAAATTGTCTTATTCATTGTGATCAGATCTTGCTAAGTGGAATTAGCTTTTTGTAAGCACATATCTTAGTGAGAGAGAAGCATCACATTTCTGAAAATTTGAATTTCATTCCAACTTTAAAGAGGTAGAGTCATTGGTACTTGGTGGAGTCCAATAGGGGTGAATGAATTCAATTTTTTGAGCAAAATTTTGACATTATATGTCTGAAACTCAAATAAGTTCTATTCAACTTTCTTTGTGAGAGTGTGAGGGTCAAGTTGTGATCCCATTGGGAGTCTAGAACAGGGAGGAGTCCATATTTGAGTGTTCATACATGATTGGGATCTTTGTGAATCTCTAGATGTCTAATTTTTAAGCTTGGTGAAAAATTATTGACATAGATTGTTATCAAACCACTTCATGTCCATTCCAAATCTCAAGAGTGAGATTCTTTGGGTCAAGAGGGATTCCAAAAGGGGTGATTGGATCTGATCTTTGTGTGTTTGAATCAAGTATACATGTCAAGTTTTTGTGATCTAGTGTAGATCCTTTTTTTTGTGAAAATTAGTGGTTTAATTTGTTGTCAAATCAAATCAAATTCAATCCAAATCTCAAGAGTGAGATTATTTGGGTCAAGAGTGAATTTAAAAGAAGTGACTAAGTTTGATTTTCAAATATTTGAAACAAAACCCATACTTTGTTCAAGAATCTCAAAAGTTGAGAGAAATAGTCAAGAGAAAAGGAAAATCTAGGTGTCAAATCTTTTCAAATCCATTCCAACTCTCAAGAGGAAAATTCATTGGTATTTGTTGAGTCCAATAGGGGTGCTTGGATCTGATTTTTGTGATTTGATAGAGTGCTTTTTGATCAAAGAAAAAATTAGTTTCCAATTGACTAGGTTGAAAGAGATATGATTCAAAATTTGTGGTCTAGATCTTGTGTAGATCCTTCTAGATTGTTGAATGTGTTCAAATATAGTCTCTTGAGAGTCACAAATTACATTTTGAAAAGTCATATCACTAGGTTTTACTTCCTCATCATGACATCAATAGGTGGCAACCTATTGGAGGCAAGTAAGGATCCTAAATGCAACCTTTGTGGCAAGAGAGATTGTTTTGTCTCAAGATGCTACAAAATGAAGATCAATCCATCCAAGGAGAACCAAAGCAAGGGGGCTGAGGTGAAGGATGGAGCTTCAAGTTCAAAATGCAAAGGACAAATCCAAGGAAAGGTGTTTCCTTTGTGGAAAGATGCATGAGGCTTGGAGTCTCACAAGGACTTACAAGATTTGTCTTCAAAAGTCCATCATCACACATTAAAGACCTTTTGAAATTTTGCATTTGAAAGTGAATTTTTTGGTTCAAGATGCAAAGATAAATGTCACTTTCATTAATGTCACTTGGATTTATTTCATGTCCTTGGAAAGCATTTTGCTTAGAACTTTAGAAAAGTTCAAATTTATTGTTATGATCCAAGAGAAACCAAGAAAGATTAAGGAGCAATCAAAAAATGAAAATAGTTTCATTTATGCTCTCATGAAATCTTATGAAGAACTATTTTGCTTTGAAGAGATTTTTGTATCTCAAAGCTGGATTAAGGCAATACTAGTTGAGTGTGACGCCTTAATAGATAGCAAAGCATGTTTTCCTTGTAAAATTACATTGGAATGAAGTCAAGGAAATGGATATGTCTTCATAATGTATTTTTTGTTGGTTTCAATAAGATCATGAATGATGTGTTCATTCATAATGTGGAAGATTGTAAATTTTCAATTCTAAAGGCAAGTTATAAACTTCTTATGAGAATAAGTGAAGCATCCAAAGTGGACACTTATATCCATAAGCAAGTAGTTAGCCTTATTGAGATGGAAATACTTCTTGATTTCAATATTAGAAAAATCATGCCAAGTTGTGGTGATTTTTGGACTTATGTTTCTAGCATAAGTAATGTTGATGATCACATGAAGCACACATTATATGATCATGTTTGTTGTGACCATTTTGAGACATGGAGGTCTCAGATTTCCATCAAGGAGGAGCACCAAGAAGTTGATCTTGAGGAGTCATCTCGAGGTTCAAGTGTGCCAAGGATTGAGGAGGAGAGTCCTTCTCAAGTTACGATTCCAAGAAGAATATCAAGAGACATGGTTGAGCTCATATGGCTCACATTTCAAGGGAAAGAGGAGCACATTTCAAGTAGTATACATCTCATGGTTGCTTCTCTTATGTCATTTGGTGAATCAATTTGCTTTAGTGAGACTTTTGCATTTCAAAGTTGGAGTAAAGCAATACTAGTTGAGTATAGTGTCTCTCTTGAGAACATAGTTGATGTTCTTAATGATATGAAATTGATTTTAGATCAATTAGAAAGCAAATGGTTATTTCATCAAATGTATGCTCTTGAGTCTTGTAAGAGCATGAGTAGTTGTCCACTCATAGTGTGAAAATTTGTCTTTTTTCATGTATTGAGGCAAATTGTAAACTCTTTATGAGAGAAAGTGAATCATCCTCTAAGGAAACTTATCTCCACAATGAAGTATTTAGCCTCATTAGATCTGAGATTAGCATGGTAACCAAGCATGAAGATATGATACAAACTCTTTGTTATTATAGCATGCATAGTCTTGCCAATGTTGATGAGCCTAATCCTCGAGATCTTGGTAACATGATGTTGGATCTTTGTAATCCTCATGAGTCAAGAAGGACTCTTTATTTTATCATGGAGTTGCAGCTATTTTCAAGTAGGAGGAGCTTTTGGATCAACCATATGCTTCAAGGATGGAACAAATCAATGAAAGAGGTGCTAGGATGGTGCAAAGCTCTCAAGTTCATCAAAAAAGTCAACATCAAAGAGGCACTATCATGGATATGGTGATTTTCGATCGACGTCAAGCTCATTGGTTGATCTTCACACCTTTGAACCAGCAAGGATCCATATTAGAAGACCAATTCAGCCCATGGAGTCAATCTCAATATCATCATGTTTTTTATCAAGTTAGTTTTGAGGAGGAGTGTTAAAATTGGCAAAAGCTAACTTGATCATATCTTGTGAATACCATTATGAGTAGTACATATCATCATAAGACATGTGTGGAGCCTATTCCCACGTGTGAAATAAATGCATTTATCATTTAGATGAGTCATATAGGTTGTACATACCATTTCATTTGAGATCTAGTGGCTAAAATGGCCAAAATCTAGTTTTCTAGCTATATGCCACTTGGCATCATTTTATTGGTAGGAAAAGCTATTTCACATGGATAGGAGTGATCTCACACGTGCCAAGGACTGCTCACATGTGTGAAAACATCAGTAGCCAACTTGTAGTAGATATTTGTGCAAGTCCCTATAAATTAGAAAAATTGCCTAAAATCAAGGGAGGTGGCTATAAGTTAGGAAACTTGGTCCATGTGCCATATTGATGATTATTGGTGGATCCTTTGATGAGCAGGCACTCTCACACGTGCCAAATCAGCTGAGTAAGCATCAGCTCTTGTGTATATATGGTGGCTCATTTGGCCAAAATGACATGAAAGCTAAATCTTGGTTTTGGAGCAATTCTAGTGTTTTCTCTCTATTTGTCTTGTGTTTTTATGCATTGATTGGGTTCTAAGATTATTATACTTTATTCTCAGCCTACTGTCCGTACTCTGACAGGTTTTCACACATGTGAAACCAGCAAGTACAAGGTTTGATCAATAATGATTGTTCTTGTTAGATTTATTCATCTAGATTTGATCTAAATGTTATCTAATCTTGTGTAGATTGATAGGTTGATCTAATCTAACATCCAATCACACTTGTGGATCTGATTCAGATCTATTCTTGGTCCATTTTGCTGTACTTTGACAAAGTCTTAGCATATGGTCATTGCAAGGAATGGAAAAATCTCATTGGCAAGCAAGAGTGACATTTCATAAAAGTACACAACATGGTGGGACTAGCACAAAGAACAGCTATATATTGCAATTTTTCCAATGGGTTTAAAGAATAATCCAAATTCGTCATAATACAAAATTGACGGATTATAAAATTCAAAAAGCATGCAAATTTATATAAGCCAATAGGCAATAGACATACAGAGAGATGTTGTATATTTGAGAATTTTTACAAAGTACAATTCTTCAATATCTACTCTACTTCTGACGCTTTCTCTAATGAAAGTTGCAACTTAGAATCATACAACAATTTCCTTCTTTCGTACGGATCCAAGAGCTCAGAGTTTTCATGCTTACTCAGATCAACGTAGGCAGCATACAATGCAAAATGAGACGATCTGAGCATCGAATTTACTGGTCCATATCCTTAAATTTTAAATGCAATAGTTTTCTGTACAATAATTATTTCATGCACCTTATTAAAATTATGTCTTCCAAGAAAATGAGAAAGTGCCTTGATTGTCATGATCATTGTATTACCATGTCGATGAAACTTTGAATGGGCAACACTTATCTCATTATTCTTAAAGAACTTCAAATAATGCCCCAGTGCATGGTCTCTTGAAAATTTTCTAGCAGAAGATCTCTGCCCTCCTTGATGAATTGCAAAATCATTAAGGAAAATTGTTTCTTGAAATGAAAAAATCCAAAGTAAGCTCCAGTATAAAATCTAACATAACGGATCTACTAGTACATAACTTAGGTACAAAACTTATGCATTCGGCTTTGTCTTCCTTGATAACTGTCAATATTATGTCCATCTTTCAATGTCAATATGGTTGGTGAATAGATAGTTGGTTTTGGAAAACCAAGCTGACTTTGAAATCTGAGAAACTCCTCTTCAGAAGACAAAGCATCTTTTTTTTTGCACATTTCCTCCATAGCCATTTTCAAGCAATCTTCCCTTGAATAAAACTCGTCCTTCTTTACATCGTCAACACTAGGGAGAAGATCATCAGCATCAAAATCAATTATATCTAAAAATTCATGAAGCTCTTTGTTCAAAATGCAAAGAGTCTCGGCCTCTGCAAAATAAAAAAGATCCAATATATCTGATAGCGTCAAAAAAAGAATTATTATCTATATTATAAGTAGGCAATGTGATTAGAGATTTATCAGAAGGAAAAAGGGTAGTGGGAGTTCTAGGGCCTATAAAAGGTGTTCTATTTTGAGCAAGATCAAAATTTGTACAATCATCTAAACCAACACTTGTATCAATGAAAAAAAATTCTATATCTACAAGCTTGGACTTGTTAGATTTTAAACCGTTGGAAGAAGCAACTTCAGAAGTAGAAGGGGCAGCATTTGAATCATTAGAAATATTTAACAAAAGAAAAAAAAATAAATGCAGATTGTAACCCTACAAATCTACACTTTTTATTGTGTAGTTGACAATCATCTACAGACTTAAAATCATTATGCAACTTGGTGAACATTCTGTCAAGCTTAGCTTTATAAGTATGTCTATCGAGTGCCACCAATTCTTGATAATGAATCAAGTCCTTATTCTGAGATCTGAATAAGGGGTTACTGAGTAGAGACTTAAATTTGAGATAAATCTCAGAAAATGCTTCCACACCAAGACCCTCTATAATAGAAGGAAGAACAAAAAGAAAAAAAGAAAAAAGTGACATGAAATACTCTATATTGTCACTGATACCAAATTCAAGAAAAAAAGATAACAGACTGGAATTAAAATTAGACATTTCACCGAAGTAAATACAAAAAAAAAAAAGATTCTGAAAAATCGATAAAATCAAGGACTGGATATCAGTCTCAAGGGTAAAATAGAATGCAAAATCAAATTGCAATAAACTATGCGCTTGAGATTGATATCACAAGACTGAGTATCAGTTCATAACAAGGGTATACAAGTAATAGAAAATCAGATGCGAAACGCGTGCTTGAGAGCGATATCCAAGAACCCAATATAGGTTCCAGGCGCGGAGATAGAAACGGAGCGTAAATAGGTAAGAAAGTGCACTTGAAATCAATATTAGGCATTGAAATCAAAAAATTCGCATGAAAATCCATGTCGAAAATGAGGAATTTATAAAAAGATTGATGTGACAACTGATGCGTGTGGAATGACACGTGGCATGATAGGATTGGTGCATGTGTCATTGCCCACGTGCCATCATCGATGATTCATAATTATATATACGGATATATGTGGGCCAATCACGCCATGTGTTCCGAATAATTCATTGATTCTTTTTATTATGATCATTATACTCATGTTAGAATTGATTTTAATTTTCATTTTGCTTGTTGCAGTCGGCATTGGAGCCTGAATATTTTTTTTTATAAAAATAAATAAGAAGGGAGTATCAAATTTTCTATGTGTAAAAATAAACTCAACTGAAAATACACATAGAGAATTTGATTCTCTACTTCATGATGTTCTGTGTGAAATTCCAACAATGACGACTTCTACTAGGGAGATAACTATTAAATCTTTCAAGGTATATACAATTTATTGTTGATATGCATCTTTGTTTAAAAAAATCTATCGTCATAGCATAAATAAATTGTATGTCACAATATAAATAATTTTTGTTGAATATCTGCAGTATGTACAACAAAAGGATGTTTTTAGTTGTGTTTGGTTCATCCTGTACAATACAAAGCTCTTTTTCAAGTAGTACAATCTACAAGTTGATGTAGATATTGAAAAGGTAAAATTTTGTTTATTTGTTGTTCTATTGATTCAAATTTTTGTTTCGTTAGTGTGATTGTTAGTTATTTACTCATTCACTTGGTTTGTGATGACAGTTCACTCTTGAGCCGTACAATTCCGACAATGTATATAGATTGTGACAAGAGTTGATCAAAACATTTGTACAAAATAGTGTAGCTTTTGTGCCTGAGCTTGAGGGCGCTATAAAGTATCCTGCTCCTGTCCTAACATCTTTCAAGCTGCTGAGGATGCAGAGCTTATTTTATACTATAAAAAAGACATACAAGTCCTTCCTAATATAGAGGAAGGCAAAATTACAGGACAAGGGATTGTTGGCATTACAATTCTTGATACTAATATAGAAAATTAGATAAAGTTACTGAATAGAATTTCAATTGTAAACGTGTATATATTACCATCCGGAAAAGGAGACAGAATCATACATGTAAACAACCCATTTATGGGAATTTTTATTGATATCAATATAGAATCTTACAATCAAGTTGTGTCCATAGAACAATACTAGATTGCAATTTTTCTACATTGGTAAAAGACAATATTCTTGTTTTCATCTTGAATAACAATGATGGACATGTATTTTTTGATAGCAAATCTCAGTGTCCTTCCATCAGTTGGATAGTTTTGCCAATATCTCTACATTTGATCTCGAGCTCATGTCTTTTACATACCTGCATAAATATAACACAAAGTATGTTACAGTTATACGAGCAATTTTTTAAAGAAATTATACAAAAAGAATAGTGTTTACAGTTACTTATGAGTTTCCCATTCGAAATGAATCTAAAGTTCGAAAGTATATCATCTTGTAGGAGAAACAGTTCCTATCTGATGTAATTTAAGCTCCAATCCTCTTCACCTGAACACATGTCAAAAGTGCATCATTGTATATTATTTCAATCTTTTTTCAGTTAGAATGTCCAGTGGCTTTCAAGTCTTGATCGAGTGGCACCCATTTATTCCTAATCTTTTTCCATCTTTGATAATGGAAGCATAAGCTCAACATTTGCTTTTCTATTTGATAACAAAAGCATATGGAAGAAATTTTAATTCTACATTCTATTTCTCCATCTGATTTTTTGTCCCATCCTTCATTTATAAGTTCAGATAATAAACTATCTGATAAATTTTTGCATACAAACATTGTTGGAGTTTTGTGTACATTGACACTTGAAAAGAAATCCACAAATATATTCAAATAAATAATCCAACTTATTCGAACTGTTTTTAAACTTGTGCTTATTTTAAAAGAATTTTTTATATCATTATATAGTTTACAACAAAATGATTTTGATACTGCAACACCTGGAGCAACCCACTCATCACTAACAAAACTAGGTAATGGAATTGGGACTATTTGGCCAAAATTTTCAGGAATGTACATTGATTCATAAAAAAAGATTCCAAAATCAACAAGATCTTTTGCAGTTCTACCTCTGTACTGTAGATGTCCAATATCAGTGTGTACTACATCTAACACACCTGCAAGAGATCCACTTGGCTCCCATTCATTTATATTGGATGGATATAAATCTGCAAGAGAAAAATGATCAAATTGGCAAGTTTAGTAATAGATGATAAGGAATGACAAAAAAAATCAAAGTATTATAATATATCAATACTCACAGTCACCTTTTTTGTGACAGTTGAATCCTTGCACATTTATCTCTGAATGCATTTATACATGTTGGACTAAAATTTTAGAAATAGATTTTCCTCCTGATGATGTTCTGAAATCCAAAATTTTTCCCTTCCAATAAGATCGAAATAATAGTTTTGTCCTTTTGCTTTTTCAAAATGTTCCTTTTGATGATGGATGCATTAGAATCCAAGAGTTTTTTGAATATTTTCTTGGCACCCATAATCCATTGCCATCTTTCTCATTAAAGAGAATCACAGAGTTGATTGAGGAGCACGACTTCCTTGATGGTGTCATTCGTTATGTGCAGGCCAAAATTTGAAACACTGAACTATGAATCTGAGAATATGTGTAGGAGAAAAGCCATGAATCTGAAAATATGTGTAGGCAAAAATTTAAAACACTGAACTATTTGGCGCTACGAGTTAGGTCTAATTAACCTTGTAAACCATGATTTGACAATGTAATTAGATTAATGTTACATGTTTTACACATATTGACGCCCGCATGGATCATCTTGACAGTCATATTGATCGTGTTCTTTCTAGCCTTGAGACTATCCTACCACGAGGGGATACCATCCCCTTAGACGTTCTTCATCATTTTGGTAAAGCACCGTTTATTTCCTATTTTGAGTACGCCTACTCCTGCTTCATCTTCAAGAGGTGCTTTTGGTAGTACGTTTGGTCTCCCTTCATATAGTGCTAATCCTTACGGGTCTCCTTTCGGGTCTTTTGTACCACCACCTGGATTTCCCTCCGCACCACCAGGATTTCCTTCTCCTATTTTTTCAGGTAATCCCGAGCCCTATTTTGCGTGATCACATCTAGCTTACTACTTATTCTAGTTTGTCTGACGGGAATATCTTGGAAAATTGGTTCTTTAAATCAGAGACCTATTTTCTTATATATCCCAAGACTGAAACCCAGAAAGTGCAGTTGGCCGCATTACATTTAGATGGTAGAGCTCAGACTTGGTGGCATGTTTATCGCTCTGAGCCTACTCATGAGGGGTTACATATATGGCCTACTTTTCGTCATGATCTTCGTATGGCTATGATTGACCCACAATGGTTGGTTCGCTAACGTGATCTGTTTCATAGCCTTCCCATACTAGTGATTTGACTACTTATATTGATCAGTTTATTGAGCTTTCCTATTTTTTTACTGATTTTCATCCTACAGAGCTTATTTCACGTTTTATTGTCGGTCTTAGAGACACCTTACGATATGATGTCTCATCTTTTCTGCCTCTTACTCTCTCAGATGCTATCTCCTTGCTACTACCTTGCAGCATAAGTATCCTAAGTTATCCACTTCTTCTCATTTTTCTTGCTCTCATTCCTTGATGTTTATATCCAGATTCTTGAAACTCCTGACCCACATTCTGTTGGTGAGCCGGCTGACCTGCTTCCACTGCTTCCCATGCACATCAACTTGCTTATGCTACTTGGGCTGGTGGGCATCCTAGTTCTCGTTCTATTCGGTTACGTGTTCGGATTTTGGGGCAAGAGTATATTGCTTTGGTGGATCTTAGCAGTACACATTCATTTATTAGCAGTTACATTTCCACCAGGGTTCGTGCTACACCTATTTTTGCTACACAGTCTCTCAGTGTCGAGGTTGTTCGTTCCCATTCTTTTTTCAGTTCTCAGATGTTTAAAGGCTTGGACTATAACATTGGTGACTTCTCTGGATAGATAGATTTCTATATTATTCCTCTCGAGCTATGACATTATTTTTGGTGCAGATTGGTTTTCATCGTCTGTGGTGCAGATTGCCTTCCCATACTAGTGATTTGACAACTTTCATCGTCTGTGGGTCCTCTTACTCAGGTTGATGTTGCTCCGGATTTATAGGCTGTTGCTACGTGCCTTGCGCCTATATGCCTTGATTCACAGATATCGTATTCGGTGGTCATTCCTGGTTTCATTGATATTGAGGCCGTATACCTTGGTGGTATTTCTACTATTGCTTTTGCGCCTACCTCAGGTAGCCCTCTTGGTTCGGTGGATGGTGCAGTATCTTCTCCATTGGTCTCTATATCTCCATCTCTTGAGTCCGTTATGGTCGTTGTTCCTGCTGATTTCTATGGGGTCCTTCATAGGTCCACGTTTGTTGGTTCCCTCACTATTGGTGATAAGGTTGTATCTTCTTTCGCTTATCTGCTTGAGGTTTGTGATCTGCCTCATGATATTTCTACGGTTCCTGACATGATTCATATTCTTTCACACGTAACATAAAGTACTAAATGATGATCTTTCCATCATTACATTTGATGTACAAAGAAGGCTCATAAGAGCTAATCACAAAGCCAAGAGAGTAGAGAAAATCATGCAACCTAGAGTACCAAGCTCTAGGTTCTTGCTTCAAGCCATATAGGCTCTTCCTTAAGTGGCAACCCTTGTCCTCCTCACCATCCTTGATGAAGCCCTCGGGTTGCAACATGTATATTTCCTCCTCCAAGTAGCCATTCAAAAAAGCATTTGTCACATCCATTGATAGAGATTCAACTTGAATAACGTAGCAATACAAATGATCACTCTAATGGCTATAGGAGCAAATGTTTCTTCATAATCTATGCCTTTAGTTTGAAGAAACCCCTTAGCAACCAATCTCTTAGTGCCATTCATCTCACAAAAGTCTCTCATCTTGTTGGAGATATACTCTCCTCCATTATCACATCTTAGAACTTTAATGCAAGAACTAAGTTGCTATTCCACTAGAGACTTAAACTTTACAAAAGCTTCATATACAAGGCTTTTCTTTGGCAATAATTCAATCCAAGTGTATCTAATACAATCATCAATAAAAGTCACATACATTAAAGCTCCTCCATTACTTTCATGAGAAAAAGTATGTACATCCGAATGGATAAGATCTAAAGGTGAGGTAGATCTTGTTAAAGATCTCTTGTAGGAAGTCTTGTGTGACTTTGCAAGGCCACATGCCTCACACACTTTGCCACACTTCTTGAAAGATTTTGGTAGGCCGAAAGCTAGCTCCTTTGATGCCATAGATTCCATTGATTGAAGATTAGGATGGCCCAATCTTTCGTGCCAAACCTCCACTTGAGTCAACTCCTCCCTAACCATATTCACACTTTCAATAGCCACATTAGCATCCAACTTGAAAACCCTTCCTTGCTTAATGCCACTAGCTATGCACTTATTATTTTTCAAGATGGAACACACTCCATTTTTGAAATATACATCTAGTCCATTGTCCATTAATTGACCGACACTAGGCAAGTTTTTTGTAATGGATGGAACATACAAAACTGATGAGGATAAAAAATCAGGATCGTAGTCGCGAAGCTTTTGCGAAGGAACCACGACTCTCTTGCGCTCGGATGGAGTTTAGATGCGATCGTTGGACACTGCCAGCTGAATCACTCCTATAGTCCTCCAAAATGTAGTCAGGCACTGCTGATCTACGTTTATAAAATTAATGCAGCATTCAACATAGTTTCAACCAAAGTGCGGAATTCAAATAAACAAGAAAAACTCAGACACACGATTAACAGCAGACGCATTTGCATTCAAGATCAGACACAACGAGAAAAACATCTATATTGATCTTTCTTTGATTTCTTCAAGCACTGCATGCAAATCCATGCAGTGCGTTGGCGTGGGAGAAGCACACTTCTCTCACGAGCAATCATCTCGCTTTACTAGCGGACAGTTGGATCTACAGATCCTAGACAGAATTGTCTTCGCACGCAGGCATACATGTATTCTATATTTTGTCTTAATTGCTTACTTTCATCAGACTACTACATTACACTGTATGTGTACTATGTTGATCTATATGTCAAGTATCATCCAGTAAGTATAGTCGCTCTATGTAAATCTAAGATTAGAGTGATTAAGCATCTACAACTAATCAGGGAATTACAAAAGTGGCAGATTAGCCACGTACTAAAATGTATCTGCTGACGTCATGCCATCAGATCAGATATTTGTACTTCTGGGTACTTGTGTGATCTTTGCTGGTACTCTTTGGAGCGTGGAGGGCAAGAGAAGGTTTTGTTTCCGTCGTTGGTTTTCGTTTCCATCGTTGGTTTTTTTTCCATCGTTGGTTTCATTTTGGTCATTTGCCTTCTCTCGTACTGAACCGCAAAAGATTCTCGTGTCAGACCGCAAAAGATTCTCGTTCGTATTCGCAAACCGTTCGTCTTCATCTACTTTGACTTTCGTGTTCGTGAACCGTTCGTCTTTGTTTCCTTTGACTTTCGTGTTTGCGAAACTTTTCGTGCTTCATGTCTCCTGACTTTTGTGTTCGCGAAATCTTCGTCAGGCTGAGGGTTGAAAGCTAGCAAGGCTTTGTAGTTAGAAACATTTCGTTTCTTCAGCCCCCTCTCAAAGCATGATAGCTTTACGATCCCGAGATTGCTCCTTTGTCTCTCAAAGAGTCCTTTGTCCAGGGCTTTAGTGAAGATGTCAGCAACCATGTCTTTTGTTCCGATGAAGGTGGTCTGCAACATCTTCTTTTCAATTAGATTTCTGATCAAGTGGTACTTGATCACAATGTGCTTCGTTCTGGAATGGAACATGAGATCTTTCGTCAGGTGTGTTGCAGAGGTGTTGTCCATCTGCAAGACCAGGGGCTCATTTCTTGTTCGTCCAATTTGTCTAGGAACTGTCTTAGCCAAAGTATTTTGTTGGCCATCTTTGCTGCTGCAACATATTCTGCTTCGCAAGATGACTGGGCTACAACGGTCTGTTTCTTGCTGACCCAGAGCACTGCTGCTCCTGATGCAATGGTGCATCCTTCTGAGACACTTTTACAATCGTCCTTGAGAGATGCCCAGCTAGATCGTTGTAGGAAAGTATTCTGAAACCTACATCACGACAATAACACAAGCCATAATCCCTTGTTAATTGAAGATAATGCAAAATGTGTTGCAATCTTCCAATGTGTCGAGCCTGGATTTGTGCAGTAGCTCATCCTGAACACAACATAAGCAATATCAGGACGTGTTTTGTCTGCAAGGTACATCAGTGATCCTATCAGCTTCCTGTAAGGTGTGAGCTGCATTTGTTCTCTCTCTTCCTCAGTCTTTGGACAGTCGTTGCTTGTCAGCACCGTCCTTGCGAGCATTGGAGTGTTCGCTCCTTTGCAGTTCAGCATCCCACAATCCTCTAGGATCTCCTGGGTGTATCTGTATTCGTGAAGGTATAACTTACCTCCTCCGTATTCCCTTTCAATTTGTAAGCCTAGGTAACACCTGGCTTCTCCCAGATCCACTATCTCAAAATGTTTCGAGATGTCTGCCTTTACTTCAACAATTAGCTACTCACTCTTGCAAAGTATCAGAGTGTTATCCACATATACAACCACTATGATGATCTTTCCATCTATAACTCTGACCTATACATTAGAATCAGCCAACAGAGGCTTGAATCCTAATGATTTCAGGGCTTGATCTTTTTTGTATCATTGTCGGGCTGATTGTTTCAGACCGTAGATACTTCTGTGCATTCTGCATGCATAGTCAGGAAGTGAATTCGAGACATATCCTGGGGGTTGATCCATGTAGACCTCTTCGTCTAATTCGCCATGCAAGAAGGCTGTCTTCTTGTCCACAATGTGGATCCTGAGGTCATAAGCTGCTGCATATGCAAATAACAAACGTAGGGACAAATGTTTGACGATAGGAGAGAAGGTTTCAAAGTAGTCAATACCATATCTCTGAGAGAAACCTTTCGCTACCAATCTTGTCTTGTATTTCGTGATATTTCCATCTGGTCTGTATTTGAGCCTGAAAATCCATTTGTATTTGACAGTCTTGCGCTTATGTGGTAATGGCTCCAATGTCCATACCTGGTTCTTCCTCATGGACTCCATCTCTTTGTTCATGGCTTGGATCTATCTGTCCTTCTCTAGATTGTCAATCGATTCCTCAAAAGTCTGTGGTTCGCTCTTCTAATGTGGAAGCTGAGTTGCCTAGCACATATCTTGCCGGCGCTCTTTGTGGTCTTGTCGACCTTTAGGAGTTCCTCCTGGGACAACTATGCCTTTGCCTTTGTCTGCTCTACTCGGTCTAGAACCATGTTGGTTTATAGGAACTACGACGACAAGTTGTCTCTCGAATCTTTCTTCATCAGATTCGTCGCTCGAATGGGAGACGACTCGAAAATCTTTGTTTTCGTGTTCGTCCTCTGCTCCCTCTGTCATTGGCGATAGGTCATAGTACTGTCTCTCCATAACTTTGTAGATGATAGGATCGTCATTGGCCATTGTCTTGCTCTCATCGAATCTGGCATCTCTCACTATTTTCACAGTGTTTGTGTCTGACATGTAGACTCTGTAGTATGACGAATTGTTGTCATAGCCTACCAAAAATCCTTGCTCGGCTTTCTCATCAAGCTTTTTTCGAAGCTTATCAGGAATATGTGCATAAGCTGCACAGCCAAAGATTCTGACGTGAGACATATTGGGCTTTCTACCCCACCATAGCTCATGTGCTGTTGTGTGAGGGACACCAGACTTGCTTGTTCTATTCTGGATGTACGCGGCTATAGCTACTGCTTCAGCCCACAGTGCCCTTGGAGCTTTTGAGTAGGCCATCATGCATCTGGCTGCTTTCATCAGGGTCTTGATCTTTCGTTTAGCAACACCATTGTGTTGTGGTGTGTAGGTTGCAGTTCTTCTGTGAATGATGCCACGACCATTGCGGAAGTCAGTGAAGCGATTCGAGATGTATTCGCCACCTCGATCTATTTTGATCTGCTTCACTTTGCTGCCTATACATCTCTCAATCCAATTCACATATTCTGTGAATTTATCAAGTGCTTTAAATTTATTCTGAATAAAATACACTCTAGAAAATTTGCTATAATCATCAATGAAGGTTATATAATATTTTGACCCTCCTACTGAGATCACGTTGAATGGTCCACATATGTTAGAATGCACTAGCTCCAAAATCTTAGTTGTTCTGTAGGAGTCTTTAACGAATGGCGTGCGTGACATCTTGCCCTTCAAACATGCATCACAGGTAGTCGAACTGGTTGCATTCGAGATGCTGACCCCTGTTATTGCTCCATGATGGCTTGCTTGGTAAAGTGCCATTGAGTTTATGTGGCAGAGTCTCCTGTGCCACAGAGTGTCTAGCTGGTCATCATGAGTTTGATGCACCTTATCTGCAGGTAGGCATACCTTCAGATGATATAGGTTTCCTTCTCTTTTGCCTTGAGCGATCAAAGTACTGGTACTGGCATCAATCACATTGCATGCTTTGTCAGAAAACGTCACACGCATCCCTGCATCTGCTATTCTTGCTACAGAGGCAAGATCTTTCCCGAGCAGGGCTTTTGTCGTCTGGAATGATCTGGATAAGGCTCTCAACAGGTACGTGAGCTGCTTCTCAGCTAACATTGCATTCTCTGCTCCAGAGTTATGTAGTGATAGAAATAGATCTTTCATTTTTCTCAAAAAAGAGGTGAGGTATTTTCCATCCCACTGTAAATTGGTCAGCTGATCTTCTAGCATCATGATTTGACTTCTTGACTTCGTCTGAAATCTGGTGAGTAATGCACCCCACATCTCCTTAGCTTTGAAGAGTGTAGCCAGGTCAAGTGTGAGACTATCTTTGATGGAAGATGATAGCAAGGCTACTACCTTGTAGTTTTTCTCCCTCCATTCGTGTAGCTCCTTGCCTATTGTCATAGGCATTTCTTCCATGCCTTCCACCCAGGGGAATAGTCCTTCGCCCTTGAGTATCAGTGATGTCTTAACTTTCCAAGCTAGAAAGTTAGATCCTGAAGAATCAAGTATTGTACAGATCTTGCTTTACATGCTGCTGATTGAAGCCATTGCTTCTTGGAGTCTGTTCCCTTGTTGATGGTTGTTTGTTTGAATGTTTGGCCTCCTGGATCTACTAGCTTCTTGGCTATGTCAGAATATGATAGGATGATTGGCTCTGATACCACTGATGAGGATGAAAAATCAGGATCGTAGTCGCAAAGTTTTCGCAAAGGAACCACGACTTTCTTGCGCTCAGATGGAGTTCAGATGCGATTGCTGGACATTGTCAGCTGAATCACTCCTACAGTCTTCCAGAATGTAGTCAAGCACTGCTGATCTACATTTATAAAATTAATGCAGCATTTAACATAGTCTCAACCAAGGTGCGGAATTCAAATGAACAAGAAAAACTCCGACACACGATTAACAGCAGACGCATTTGCATTCGAGATCAGACACAACGAGAAAAACATCTATATTAATCTTTCTCTGATTTCTTCAAGCATTGCATGCAAATCCACGCAGTGCATTGGTGTGGGAGAAACACACTTCTCTCACGAGCAATCGTCTCGTTTTACTAGCGGACAGTTGGATCTACAGATCCTAGACATAATTGTCTTTGCACGTAGGCGGACATGTATTCTGTATTTCGTCTTGATTGTTTACTTGCATCAGACTACTACATTATACTGTATGTGTACTCTGTTGATCTATATGTCAAGTATCATCCAGTAAGTATAGTCGCTCTATGTAAATCTAAGATTAGAGTGATTAAGCATC
Organism: Diphasiastrum complanatum; assembly: GCA_029204225.1. Lineage (NCBI taxonomy): Eukaryota > Viridiplantae > Streptophyta > Lycopodiopsida > Lycopodiales > Lycopodiaceae > Diphasiastrum > Diphasiastrum complanatum. The sequence continues at coordinate 82,980,673 of CM055093.1, read as the reverse complement.
TACAACTAATCAAGGACTTACAAGAGTGGCAAATTAGCCACGACCTAAAATGTATCTGCTCACGTCATGCCATCAGATCAGATATCTATACTTCTGGGTACTTGTGTGATCTTTGCTAGTACTCTTTGGAGCATGGAGGGCAGGAGAAGGTTTCGTTTTCGTCGTTGGTTTTGTTTCCATTGTTGGTTCCGTTTCCATCGTTGGTTTCATTTTGGTCATTTGTCTTCTCTCGTATTGGACCGCAAAAGATTCTCGTGCCAGACCACAAAAGATTTTCGTGCCAGATCGCAAAAGATTCTTGTTCGTGAATCTTTCGTGTTCGCGAACCGTTCGTCTTCGTCTGCTTTGACTTTTGTATTCGTGAACCGTTCGTCTTCGTTTTCTTTGACTTTCGTGTTCGCAAAACTTTTCGTGCTTCATGTCTTCTGACTTTCGTGTTCGCGAACATCTTCGTCAGGATGAGGGTTGAAATCTAGCAAGGCTTTGTAGTTAGAAACATTTCGTTTCTTCAAAAACATTATCAAGATCTGTCCTTTTAGATGATCCTAAGCATAATGGAATAGATCCTATGCCATCTATCTTGCATTCTTGATCACTAGCAGCATAGATTGATTTCTTAGAATCATTACAAGAAAGTAGATAAGAGACATAATGCTTGTTGAATGACATGTGGGAACTAGCCCCACTATCAATCCACCAGGTCTCTTGGCTTGATGTTGGTGTAAGTGCTACCATCAAGGGTGTGTTGAAGCCATCCTCTTCCTCCTCCCCTAGTACAAGATTGCCTTGATCTTCATTCCCTTGTGCATTCTTCTTCTTATAGCATTCGGAAGCAAAGTGTCCTTTCTTCCCGCAAAAGAAACACTTCAACTTTGCTTTGTTCTTTTGCTTCCCTTTGGAGGTAGATGCTCCATCCTTAGCCTCGGCCTCCTTGCCTTGGATCTTCTTGAACGAATGAGACTTCTTCTTGCCTTTAGATGTGAAGTTTGCTTTCTCATTACCATTATGTAGTGATAAGGATCCCATTCTTGTTTTGAGGTGTAGAATCCTACTCTTCTTGGCCACAAGAAGATTATGCAATTTTTCAATTGATGGAAGTTGGCCTTGAATAGCCAATATATTGAACTAGATTAGAGAACTCATCTGTTAATCCATTCAAGATTACTTGTACTAGTTCACTATCTTGGATCTTTTCTCCTACAGATCCCAATTCTTTGTTCAAGGATTTTATCCTTAGGACATACTCTTGTCCATTTTCTCCACTTACCCTCATGCTTTGCAAGATCAAGTTTCTTAGCATAGGCACTCTTGAAGTGTTATTAAATTCATAAATGTTCTTTAGTGAATCCCAAGCCTCTTTTGATGTGGTACAAGAAGACACCTCCTTCAAGAGGTCATTGCTTACATTTAACTTCAAGCAATGTAGGGCTAATCTAACCCTCTTCTTGTACTTTATTTGTTCTTGGGGAGATTGAGGCTCTTTCTCAATTCCTAAGACAATCATGAACCACTAGTAGTTATTCCATTCTTACTTTCCACATGGAATAGTTTGTGGAAGTTAGTTTCTCACTAGATTCTAACATATATCCACCCATGGATGTCATTTTGAGTGAAAGCCTATAAGATACACAAAGTTCTCTTGATAAGGTGTGATCTAAGATAGATTTCTAGCTTTCAAGAAGCTTCTAATCTCAGCCCAATCAATCCTAGTTCAACTTGGATGATGGTATAATAGATCAACTACATATATCCTAGCAATTCACTCCTCAAAGAAATTGATTCTAGTTCAATTTGGTTCAATATTTCAGACACACTTAAGATCTGAACAAATCAACCTTAAAGATCTGATCTAATTCTTCAAACTGAATTGCTTCAATGACTCGAATCACTATTTGATCATTAGCATTCAATAGATTTAACCTAGATCTAGACAATGCACTAAAAACCTTGAATTTTGGACTAGTATGCACTTTTTTGGATTAAAAAAACTTATGGAAGTTAATTTGAAGGTTGTTGTATGGTTTCACACGTGTGGATACTACTTCGGCAGCCAACAAATCAATCTTGACCAAAAACAATGATGTTACTTCTCTCTTTAAACTCGCCCTCTCAATCAGAACTCAAAAACAACAAATTGTCAATGATTTCTCAAGTACTGTTAATCATTTAGATCACTCTTAGACTTGGCTCTGATACCATGTCAATTTTCAGAAAAAAAGGACAAATATTGATTGTACTATCAATCATTAAGAGTTATTGATTGCTTAATCCAAAGATCTATCAAGTTCTAGATGTTAGATCTTGATCTAGATGATTTACACTATGATTTAAGCAAGAGCAATGGATCAAATGATCAAACACATGGACGGGTGGCCTCACACATGTGGAGGACAGTACCTATATGGCCTGTTTATAGAGAGTAAAGTACATTAATATGCAAATGCATTTCATTCATCAAAACTCAAGACAAATGTGGAAATCTCAACAAAACTAGAATTTGCCAATCTCACATCATCTTGTTATTGATTTGGTTGATCTCTTTATAGATCAAGTACATCCACGAGCTGTGTACTGTCCAGCAGTCCTTCACACGTGTGAAGGGTGCCTAGTCATTCAAATTCACCAATGGGAGCCATATGTGCTCATTTCCCAAAGTTGACTATTCTCTTTGGCTAGAAAACAAATAGCTAGTCTTCCACATTTATAGGAATATATCCTCTAAAATAGGATCTAATGGAATCTTCCTATCTTATCTTCTAGAAGCTTATCCACACGTGTGAATGGTATCTTGACATGTGTGAGTAATAACTCATTCACATGGAAGTCCAATCTATTTACACAAAGTTTGACCAATTTGACCATTTTCAAGATTCTACTCAAAGGTCAATTTCACACTAGTGTAGATCAAGCTAAAACCAATCTAACTTTATAAAAATGACTTATGTACATTCTTTCACACGTGGGAGTACACTCCACACGTGTGAGATCCTATCAAGCTCAAATAACTTGAGATCTACAAGGTACAACAAGTTGGAAGTGATATTTTAACACCGATCTCTATGATTATGCATGTGGCTCTCTATGTTTTCCTTGGATTGTTGCTCATTGTCAAGCTTGGCATATCTTGATGGCTCGGGATATTGCCTCCATTCCAGCCACTGTTTGTCTGGGTGAACTTCAGGTTCCCCGTCATTTCGGGTTGCTCCATATCACTTGGTCTCCGATGCTGAGTTGTGACTTTGTTCTGGTGTTCCAAGACCATCACGGTACCTTGAGAGAGTTCCTTCTCCTCTCTTGGATAGTTTTTGGGGATGTTGCCGCCATATACTTCAATGTTGCTCATGTGTGCTTTGATACTCATTCCCAGCTACACGTGGATATTGCTCTGATGCTTGCTACTGATGTTGCGGATCCTATTCCTCGTTCCAGTGCATTTCTTCTATTCCTCACTTGTGCGCCTGGTGTGTACTTTGGGATTACACTTGCGGCCAGTTCTGATGGGTCATTCGTTTTTGGTGTATCCTATGATGGATTGGTTTCATGCATCATGTCTTTTTAGATGATGCATTGATTTCTTGGACCTTCTGGAGCTTTTGGCATGCTGCTCTTCTCATGATATGGGCCTTGAGGGTACCGTGTGCCATTGCTACTTCTCATTCATGGGCCTCATGGATACCTTGGGCTTTTGACCATGTTGGTGGATATTTCTCCATTTTAGCTATCCTTTGTCAGGATGATCTCTTTATGCTCCATGTTTCCTGGCATATCGCTTGTTTTTCCATGCTGTTACAATGTGCCTGTCATCCTGCTTATGTTCCTACTCTTTGGTGATGGTCTTCCGATGCTGCTATCTTTTTTTGGGGCACCTTGCACATATGGTTGATGGTTACGTGTATGATGCGGCTATTCACGATGATTGTCCATCTCTTTTTCAGTTTCCTTATTGGCTTCCCGTTGCTGATGCAGTTCTACCTTCTCTTTCTCAAGCACATCAATATTCAAACCAAAGAGAGTGGGGGAAAGGGAACACCACTGCTTCACCCCAAAAGTACTCCTAACTCTCTCTCATAGACCCTCCTCTAGTTTGAAACATCCCACACATGCTCATATAGTGCCATGACAAGTAAAATTGTGAAAATTGTCAACATTTCCTTGTCTAGTTTTAGGCCAAAATTGCTAAAAATGGCACATAGTTTAGGATCTGACTTTTCACACGTGTGAAACAGGTCTAGATATTTTTAGTAAGTGTATTTTTTCAGTATGAAGAAGTGTCAAACTTCAAGACCTTCGAAATGAGTCCATTTTCATGTATTTTGGACATATATGCCAATTTTACCTATATAGGGCATATTTTAGGTAAGGAGGGTCTAGAGAGAGGAGAGAGAGTCATCTCTCTCAGCTATATATAGCAGGTAGGCCGTGGAGAAACAGGTTGGAGCAGATCCATTGTATTCATTTGCTTAATGAGAGATTTTTCTATTGGGTTCTCCTTCCATTGTTGGCATTGTGTAGTGATTGAGTTCAAGCTTTGTGTGTATGATCTTAGGTGCTTTCCAAAAGTGGTAGGCTGATGTATTATGGACTGTATAATGCTATTTTGGGCCGCACTTGATGTTTATGGAAGTTTCCATTTGTGATAAATGTTTTTTGATCAAGTTCTTTGCATTCTAGGTAGCATAGAATGTGTTGCCAATTCCTAGCTTATGTAGTTTGGAGTGCAAGCATTCAAGCCAATGATCTTGGAGTTTAGATCCACTTAGGATCTGTATTTTTCACAAAATGGTATAAGTAGAAAAGTCAATATCCCTTAGTCTCTAGATTAGCATATGTCACGGGTTTGAGTCAAAAGCTTTCCGGAAATCCATGAAATATTAGTAAACTCTATCATGTCTAAATCTGGCCTCCTCAACAATAGCTCGATGTGTGAACACATGATCGGTGGAATGTTGTGTCATGAAACCAACCTGACCCAAAGGCACCAACATGGGGCATCAACAAGGCGCTTCCCTTTTGAGGTCTCATACAAACATTTTTTATATCGACAAGTATAGCTATACAAACGTTTCTAACGGTGCAAAAAGCATCTTACTTGATGTAATACTGCCAAACTTATAGCCTTTTTATAGCCCAAGCTATAAGTAGTGGCCATCCATTTCACAAAGTAATAACATCAACTTGGACTTAAGCTAAACTTTATATTCTAATACATTGCTCCAAGAAATATGCATATGTTTTGAGAATGAAGTCTACATCTTTTCTCAAGTAGATGTTTGAACATAAATTTGAAGGATGATTTCCAGAATAGACTAATTAGGAGATTCTATGTCCATAGACAATAAAATAGTGACTAATTTTAAAGTTTTTGTTTTCTAGTACGTAGGATTTGAATAGAATTGTTCACCAAGACCCATAAAGTCTTGGTATTTATTAGTAGTGGGTCCTAGTTATATTTAGTGGAGCTATAATTTTGCACAATGGCTACATAACCATATGCATGTTGACAAGGTGGCTTGAAGACCATATCTACACAATGACAATATATATATATCTTAATCATTGCTCAAGAAGAACTCACAAAGCTTTTTCAAATTTACTCGATCAAGCACAAAAGTGAATTGTGAATATTGAAAATAATTAAAATTTTTGCTGCAAACTTGATAGGAAATGGGTGCAAATTGAAGGTTGAAAAGGGATATGACCAGGCTTGGAATTTGACGTGCACCCCTACCTTTCACCCTCATGGCTTTTTATTTTTCTACTTTGCACATGGCATGTATAATACAAGGGTACCTTTCAAATAAATTACGTATGAACCTTTCAATTACTTACACATATACTCCTATTATATTTTATAATAGAATTTAAAAATTTTTCAAACTAGCATGACATTTGATTTTTTAAAATAACCTTTCAAATGGAAGGGCAATTTTTAAGTTTGTCATTCAAATGACATGCTTTTGAAACTTTCGCCTTTCAAAAAAAGTTAAACTAGCCTTTGACGTGCATTGCATCTTGCAAATGCCAAGCCTGATTATGACGATAGTTTTAAGAAGACAAGAAAAACATCTAGTTTTGAAAAAAAAAAAAAAACAGTGAGCACTAATGCCAACACATGCCAAAACTCCTACATAACAATATATTGAGAAAAGGGGACAACATTCAAAGAAAATGTTTGATACTTGGCATCTATTAATATCTAGAACATTCTACTAATATTAAAGAGATGTACAACCAACATAGTTTGATATCATTTCTTGATTTTTTCATACGATAATTAATGGCAAAATTGATATGGAAGGATATCAAATAATAACATTTGTGAGCTCGACGATTTAGAAGGCAACAATTTTGAGACTTGGATGCCCTCCAAAAAATGGAGGATGGTGGAAGTAAATCCCCCTAGAAGTTCTTTTAAAAATTTGTTACGTACGACCTAACAAATATAGTTACACCAGGATTTTGTGGCTTTTTTAATGAGTAGGAGGAGGTGAGTCACCCAATGAAACTATGAAACTAGGCTCCAAATAAGCATAACATCAAGAAGTGGAACTTACATGAGGTAACCTATGGAACATAAACACCAAGCAAGATAAGCATTAAGTTGCCAGCTTTAACAAACAAAAATCCAAAGAAAACCATTGGTGTTATTATGGATGATTGAATCGAGACTCAGGTTTTTGCTAGTTTGGCCAAGGAACCCTATGATGACCGAGGTTCTTAGGCGAAACAACCTATGGGTGATCCCAACGGGGTTCTTGGGCCAAACCTGCTACTGGCCGATCCCAACCGGGTTCCACTATATTTAAGTACTTTCGTTTGTGTCTAGATACTCCCTTGTGTTGGGGGGGGGCTTGTTAAATAAAAATAGACTCCAAAGCCTTTGCAAGAGACAAATAGGCCTTTGCTTTGAAGGATAATTGGTTATTTTATTGAGAATAATGCAAAGGGGGTATCAAAACCACAACCGTTTGGATTATGACACGTGTGCATACGACGAGCAGTTGCAAGAATCCACGTCATCCCGTTATCCCGTACGTAATCTTGGCCGTAGAGGCCCGCTTTTACCTTAACTAAACCCCAATTACCTTTTTATCGCGGTTAAATCGTACCTGCTGACCTACCCACTCCGCTAAATTCTGCAGTAAATGGGGCAAAAATTATCGCGGTGAGTGAGAGAGGATCAGAGCCGTGCGAGGGATCTGATACCTTTTACTGTCGGGCAGGGGGTTAAAGTCCGTTTTACATGGTCAGAGGATCAGGTCTGCTGGGGCGGGGTTTGGCGGTTGCATTAACAGGCGCGAGTATTGCCGCGGGGACAACTTGCAGTTCAAGTTGCGATTTGTTTCGCAGTTGGTTTTGGCTCTGAAGGAAGGAATGCTTTTGGTGCGTTGTCTCGCAAGCGAATGCAATTGCGGGGCTCAGGTCCGCTTGGGGTCCCGCTTCGCAGTTTTTCCTTGCGGTACCATTTGCGTGGGGACATCGCAATTCTCTTGGAAAACAAAATTCTTATTAGTTTAGGAGGCGAGCGCTTGCGATTCTGCAAGCGGTTGCAGTTTCTGTCGCCCGTGGAAAAAGTACTCCACGGCTCGGTTCGTCTCCCCTTTCCCTCTTTCTCTTCTTCTTCTCCTGCTCCATCCCTTCGCTTGCTGGGAAGCTCGACAGATCTGGCGATGGCGGAAGCTCAATAATTATAACAAGGCCTTCAGTTTTTCGGAGTTGATGCAGGGGAACCTGTTGATACTAGATTCAGCCTGTTATGACCCATAGATCTGTGGTTTTTGCGGATTTTTGTTTGGCCTTGAGCATGCGCATGGATCGAAGGCATGGTAAGTGCCTGATAATGGTCTTTTTTGTCTTAGTAATTTGTACTCTGCTTGTTTTTGCTGCGTTTCCCGTAATATGATTACGTACATTTCTTATTTTTGGAACCGTTTCGGCTTTTCTGAGTCACTTGAACTTGCTTCAGGTTGCGATCATGATATTAAAGCCTAAAGGGATAAAAGGCTGCAATATCATATATTATGCAACTGTTAGTTCTGATGCTGATGTTTGATATCTGTTCAGTTTGAAATTATAATCTGAAATTGAGAAAATACGAGCATATGGTATATTATGCTACCGATATTTCTGAAGGCTGATACCTGATGCATATTGTTTGGATCTGGTTCATGTAACCTTTGAAACTAAAGATATCATGGTGTTTGTAAGAGATTGGATGCGCTTTCGTGCAACCGAAGTATTATCTGTAGATGCTTTCTTGATAAGGATCCGGTCTGAATTTATTATACGAGCCGTGCTCAAGAAGTTTGAACTTTGTGGTGTAAAATCCTGTTTGGCATGTAATATTACATTGCTAGGGTTAGAATATATCGAGAGATTATGTGTGTAAACGTCTTGCCGTTTCGTATTTTATGTCGATCGTCCTCATTGCTTTTGTCGATGCGCGTGTTCTTTGACGGCGTGCAATTTTCTATGTAAATCTCAGATCTTATGCTGATGTTTAGAAATCTCAAGGGGAGTAGTAATCAAACCGTTTCACATTATATATGGATATCGTGTAACAGAGTTAGATTACATACCATTTGTTCAAAATGTGCTGACATACATTAGGCAATGGTGCAGGTTGAGATTTCTTACGCTATTTATATGCGAAACGCCGACATTTTCTCATAATAATCAGCACGTTGATCGCGGGGGCATCTAGTTTCAGAAGTCCTTGTATAAGCGAGATAATGACAATGGAAAGCTTTGCTACGCCATACCCGGTGATCTTCCACGATGGAGAAATGGAGCACGACAAAGGCCATGTGGGGGTCCACTCAGTGCTCTCTTTTAAAAGGTTCCAGAGCCAGATGAGCAGGCTGATTGGTGCCCCGCAAATCAGCTCTCCACTGTTTTTGTTTGCCGAAGAACGCTCAAGGATACAGAAAAGCGGCAGAAACTTCCATCAATGAAACTACCAATTTCAATATTATTCTGAATCAACACAATCCGAGCAAAGAAAGGGATTGCCACTTTCTTGTGTCAATCAAGAAGTCTAAAAAGGAGCGCAAAGGCACAAGGAAACGCACATCGGAAGCTGACAATGCTGACGACGAAGACTCCACATCTTCCAGAGGAGGCGCCTCTCCTTCTGACGAAAGACCTGAACCGGGATCACCATGGACAAGTCCTTCGCTTCTGAAGCAACCTCTCCCACTTCCATTTTTGCAACGACCGTTTCCCCTGCTCTCTCCTCCTCGGAGAGAGTGGAGGAGCAAATAAGTCTGGGAATGTCATCCAGTGCAAAGAATTCTATTGGATCTGGAGATAAGGTTGAAAGAATTTTGCTGAGGAGGGAAGGGGTAGGCCAGAACAGTTTGTAATCCTAGATTGGGATGGCCAGGACCCGGACAGCGCGTAGAGGGTTTCAATGTCAATAGCGTAGAGGGTTTCAATGCCAATAATGCAGGTAGCACTGGAGAGTTTGTTTTACACAATCCCCTCAGCGTCCCGCCACAATCCAAGACGATCTTTGGAGGACAGAAAAGGCATGGATGCAGGATGGTGTTGCTGGAAGGCAATCTGAGAAAATGGTGCTTCAAGCAATGCAGCCTCCTTCGATCATGTCATCGGTGTCTCGTGCAGAGTTATATAGGCAGGGGAGATTCACTGATTCCACCCGCCTCACAGGGTTTTGGTATGAGACCTTCCAACAACACTTCAAAGATTAGGAATCGTGAACCGTCCACGTCAGCCGCATTTTGCTGACATTCCTGCAAGGCCGATTTTTTCTTCATTTGAAGGCTCAGGCAATATCATTCCTAGGAATGCTACGGCCATGCCGACGCCATTGACTGTAAATACAGGCTTTCATCAGGCACAGCTGCATTCTCTCATGCTGCAAATGCAGACGCCCTACAAATCATTCCAGCAATGGCTTCGCCAGGATGCACAATTCCAATCCTGGAGTTTTATGGACTAGGCCAGGTTAATACAGATCTCAGGGCAGATACTCAAGAACGCACCTATCATTGTGGTCGCTGCAGCGAAAAGAACCAGGGCCAGTGCCTTTTCATTTTTGTGTTCAATTGATAGAATCACAACTGGATTCAGAGGACCGTCTCCTGCTGGGCCTATAGCCAGACCTAGCAAACGTCAGCTCGAGGCTGCAGCTTAGATTCAATCTCAAATTTGGTGCAATCAGCTGCACTTGCTTGTA